>JAUZST010007870.1:0-39127 GCA_034779995.1 Parotocinclus haroldoi | reverse complement strand
GTGTGTCTGTGTGTCTGTGTGTCTGTGTGTCTGTGTGTCTGTGTGTGTGTGTGTGTGTGTGTGTGTGTGTGTGTGTGCGTGTGTGTGTTGAATGAAATGCATCCTCCCCTTTTGTCAGCTCTTTGCCACTTAAGTTGGTGGGATTAAAGATTTTTTGGATGTATTTTTATACCATTTATGGTACAACTTGTATTCATACTCTTCAAGGAATTTGTTTGAGCTAGAAACCATTTGCTTTCTGTTTGACCATGATTTATTTGTTAGCACAGGGATAAAAGACATTCTTCTCTCAAGTGTTTCAGAAGATGTCCCTTCATCTCCAAAACTGAACCTTCAGTAGAGGATTTGTGCAGAATTAATATTGCTTATATTACTGAACTGTTAATGAACTGTTTTATGAATATGATAGCCACTGACAGATGTTGTATATCAGTTTGAATTGGACTGCCCTCTGCCTGTTAACTAATGAAAAGTGTAATGCAGATCTTACTGTTTACATATTTCTTTCTAAGACATGTGGACTTGCTGCATTTGGCTATTTGATCTAAATAAGACAGTGGTAGGGGGAAATATGGAGAGAGTAGTGCATTCCTCCATGCATGCCTATTGTTACTACAGCAATCTGTTGATGGTCAGTGAAAGCCACTCGTATCATTGAGGTGTATTTTGGAACTTGCTGGTTGCAACCTCTCCATGTCATATTTTAAGAGATTCAATTCATTAATAACAGCACCTTATAAAATAAATAAATATATATAAAAAATAAATATATAAAATATAAAGCTCCTTTCTTCATTGCAGGTTTGTAACTCGGTTCATAGACCTGGATGGCTTAACCTGCATTTTGAACTTCCTGAAGACCATGGACTATGAGACCACAGAGTCACAGATCCACACCTCTCTCATCGGATGCATCAAGGCGCTGATGAACAACTCTCAGGGACGAGCTCACGTGCTCTCTCACCCCGAAAGCATCAACATCATCGCTCAGAGCTTGGCCACAGAGAACATCAAGACCAAGGTTGCCGTGCTAGAAATCATGGGAGCTGTGTGTCTGGTGCCCGGAGGCCACAAGAAGGTTTTGGAGGCTATGCTGTATTATCAGAAGTTTGCTTGTGAACGGACACGGTTTCAGGTAGGTCCTGAAGAAGTTAAACTGTACTGCTAGTGTTATACAACGTCTGGGCAAATAAGCAGGTGCTTAAGTGGCAACAATTATAGCTTCACTAAAACAATCATGTTAAAAGACATTACTGAAGAAAACAACAAAGGAGATTGGTGACATGACTGCAAATGGTCTAAGAACTATTCAACACATTATTAAAACCCGGATAGGGGTGAACTGTTAGAAATGTGGAATAAAATATTGACTTCCATGGTTGGAAATTACTTAAAATGCTTGAATTAGAAAAAAATAGACATGTAAACTGTCTTTTATGCACAGAAATTTTATGCCCAGTGTGTTAAGGACTCTATGTGGGTTATCCACAAGTAAAACTAGTTAAACCTTTTTAACGTATTATAAACGAATCAGAGGAAAAGACCCCAGTTTGCTTGGGAGAATAAAGATTGGCGTCTGGGGCAATGAAAAAGGTCAGCGGTCTAATGAATGAGCCACAGTGAGGGTAAGAAGGGAGGAGCATGAAACAATACAACTATCATACACACCCCTCTATACAAGCCTCTGGAGGGAGTTGTTATAATCTGGGGTCAGTCAGATAATGGCTCAGGAACATCGTGACAATGAAATTAAGTCCATGACCAGGTTATGCCATCATCTGCTATTTTCTATCCTGATGGCAGACGTGTTCATATCAGTACCCCAGGGAACGAAGAAGCAGACCAAATGGCTAGAACATCAACTGCAGTGAGGATGACCATGCCACTAAATCCACCCGTCTGATTCTTTCCAAAGTATTAAGTTGTTCATTAATAAAGGCAAAATCAATTTGATTGTAAACAATAAGATTATGCAATTTAATCAGTAATAAAGAACCGTACCTTTTATATGGACAGCAGACTAAACCAAACCATCCTCATAACATGCTGCATATGTTATACGTGACTGCTGCAAAGCATGTATTCATTGGCAAAAACAGCCCAAACTGTCAACTCTTTCATGGAGCACTAACGATTAAGCAAATTCTAGTACAATGTCCACCACTGACTGCTATGCGATTTTAAATTATTCAAAGAAACCAATATAAAGGACTTGTATGCTTATGCTTTATATTAACGCTTAGGGAAATGTTCAAACTTTATTGAATAAAAATGTAAAACATTTGATGTAACATGCACCTAATAGTGACATGGATCGAAATGCATAGATAGTAGCTTGCCATGCGCGGGTGTCTCTAAACTGTCCAGTTTTCTGAGTGAACGTTCATGTGTGTACGCGCCCATTCCCAATGGCACACCGTCTGTTTTTTCCTTGTGCTACAGGTTAGAACTCTGAGCTTGATTAAATGGGTATGAATAGGAATGCGTGTAACCAATGCTTCATTGTGTAGATGCTGTTGAATGATTTGGACAGAAGTACAGGACGGTACAGGGACGAGGTTAGCTTGAAGACGGCCATCATGTCCTTTATTAATGCAGTTTTGAGCCAGGGGGCTGGAGAGGTAAGCTCAAGTATTTTACTTTGTCCTAACTATGCACATCCTGATGTTTCTATCAGGTGTTCATTTAAATCATTAATGGGTATCATATATTTCTGTATATATCTTTTCGTCCGCAGACCAGTGTGGAGTTCCGGCTGCATCTGAGATACGAGTTCCTCATGTTGGGGATTCAGCCCGTCATCGATAAACTCAGGTCACATGAAAACTCTACATTAGATCGGTAAGATTCGGGTGTACAGTATAACTCGGTACGATTTGGGTAAACAGTGTTTCTGGTATACAATCACAACCCCATGTTATGCATCTTCATTCAACAGGCATTTGGATTACTTTGAAATGCTTAGAAATGATGATGAACTGACTTTATCTAGACGCTTTGAGACTGTAAGTAAAACGAGTGGTCAATTTTTTTTCTACAAATAAAGCCTTTTGTGTAACGACATCATTAATGCTAATGTCCTCTTTTAGATTCATATAGACACAAAAAGTGCAAGTCAGGTCTTTGACCTCATACGTAAGAAGATGAGTCACACAGATGCGTACCCGCATCTTATGTCCATACTACACCACTGTCTGCTTATGCCTTGTAAGTTCATCCTTACTTCACCACGTCTCTTTCCTTCTTCTTCGTTTTCTTACATTGTTCTTCAATTTGTCTGTTCCATTTCATTTCCCTAGTTTTATTTCTTTTTCCTCTTTTTCTGTTCTGCTATTGCTATGATTTTCCATTTGATTTGTTCTTTTTTTGCCTCTTTTGTCCTTTTCCCTCATCTTTCGTTTCTTTTTCCCTTTTTTTTTTGTTAACTTAACATTTTGTCTTTTTTTTTTCTTTACCGTTACCCCTTTGCTTTCCTTCGTCAGTTTTTCCTTTACCCTTTTCTACTAACCTTTATTTCCTTTTTCATTATTTTTTGTAAGTTTCTTCCTTTTCTTTTTTTCTCTTTTCTGTTCAAATTTTTATTTATTATTTTGATTATTTCCTTATTTTTCTTTTGGGAACGTTTTTTTTTCTCTTCCTTTTCCTTTCATCTTCTTTGCCCCCCATTTCTATACTGGGATATTTTTTCTAATGTCAAACAAATGGAATTTAATTACATTACTAATGCAGTTATATTTAGTAATGCAATTGTTAGTATGAAAATTATTTTAATGCCACTGTGATATACGCATAAAAAATGAAGCTCTCACTGTTATAGATAAGAGGAGTGGAAACACAGTGCAGTACTGGCTGCTTCTTGACCGTATTGTCCAGCAGATGGTCCTCCAGAATGATAAGGGTCATGACCCTGATGTCACTCCTCTGGAGAACTTTAACGTAAAGAATGTGGTCAGAATGTGAGTGTTTACCTCTTTAAAAGACATTTATAAATGTCCTTAAAAGGTTTGAATAGTTTAGCAGCTTGCTCGTCTTTGTTGAAGCTAGAGATCTGCATGTTTGCGTTTTTTCCCCTAGGCTTGTCAATGAAAATGAGGTCAAACAGTGGAAGGAACAAGCTGAGAAGATGCGGAAAGGTCTGTAGACGGGTCCTAATTAACGATTTTAGCATCAGTGAAATATAAGTTCAGAATGGTGACAGTCATTTTAATATTGGGTCTGTTGATCGTTATTCATACAAGATCACCATGAGCTTCAGCAAAAGTTGGAAAAGAAGGAGAGAGAGTGTGATGCCAAGTCTCAAGAGAAAGATGATATGATGCAGACACTCAACAAGATGAAGGAGAAGCTGGAGAAAGAGACAGGAGAACATCGCATGGTTAAACAGCAAGTGGCAGAACTTACTGCTCGTTTGCAAGATCTTAGCACGGTATGCAAAGTCCCCCAAATTCCTGCATCATCATCATTTTAAACTAAAACTGCCAGTGGTTTTTGCTGCATTAGTGATGTGCGCGGTCTTAAATATATGCCTTTTGTGTTGTTATTTGGAACGCAGGTCCATCATATTTATTCTGATCTAGATTTTTTTATGTGTTATAGAGACAGATAACCAGTGTACCTGGTGGTCCCCCACTCATTCCCGGACCCCCAGGTGGGCCTTTCTCTCCTTCACTTCCTCCTCCACCTCCAGGAGGCATGATGCCACCTCCTCCACCACCTCCACCCAGCGGTGGCATGATGCCCCCACCTCCACCTCCTCCTCCTGGTGGACCTCCACCTCTCCCTGGACGTGCTTCTCTAGGTGGGCCTCCTCCTCCTCCAGGAGCTCCTGTAGGCCCAGCTCTGAAGAAGAAGAATATTCCCCAGCCATCCAATCCACTCAAGTCCTTCAACTGGTCCAAGCTGGCTGAGGTGAGGCTGTCTATGCAATCTAGAAGCTCAACAGAGAGTGGTGGAAGAGGGTTTTCTATTTGAATTCTTGTATTCGAATGTCCAATTTTAAAGGGAATTTTAACATAAATGTAGGATATTCGAAATATAGGATTAAACATAATTGCACAATACTTACACATTTAACTAACTAAAGGGGAAGAAATAAAATGTTAAACTTGTAGCTGGTGCGCACTATTTAATGGCTACACTAGGGTGTGTGACACAGGACACCGACTGAAATGGACATTGACTTTTTATGCTACTGTAATATATATTATAATAGTAATATAAAGGGTATTTTCGCAAGAAAGCTGCATAAAAAGATACATAAACTGCTTAAAACCTGAGTGGAACATCAGAACCGCTAAACATATTGCTAAAGCTATTTTCACTTATGGGAATTCACAGTACTTATAGAAAATACAGCAATGTACTATTATGACCCTGTCTTGGAGAAAGCACTTGAGCGGATAGTGTGATGGACATAATACATCTGTTTAATGGAAGCCAAAAAGCATGGAAGATCAGCTAGATGACCTAGGCTGAGGGAGTGAATGTGAGCCAGTACTATTTACAATAATTAACAATAAGAAAGCAATGTAAACTTACAAACTCGATTTACAGCTTTTTGGTATATGGCGTAAAGTCATACACGCAAACGTGCACAAACACACAAGCAAGCTTTCAAGTGAATGATAGACTTCCGCTTTTAAACCCCAACTCCCTCCTCTGCTTTTGGATCCGCAGCATTGATTGGCTGTTGAGGTGAGAGGGTGAGTGTGCCCTGAATGGGGTCCATCACAGAGCTTGGTAGTTGCTTTTTGTGGCTTAGAGAGATAATCTCACAACTGGCCGCCTCTCTCAGAAACAGCCAGTTGTGTATGCATGTAACGCCCGACCTGGTTGGAAGGCACAGCTGAGACTTGAACTTGGCCCTGGGGTAATAGGTGCTCCATTACGCTAATGGCTGTGGTAGCTTAGTGGTTAAGGTACTGTGCTCTGGACCAGAAGGGTCCCGTCTCTGCCACATTGCCACTGTTGGATCCTTGGGTAAGGCCCTTAACTCTCAATTACTGATATAAATATAAATGAAAATGATATAAATGTAAGTGCAATGGAATTTAGTGTTTTGTTGAATCAATGGAAGAACGGGGCTCACCTTGTAAAGTGTTTTCTGATTTTTCCCATAGAGCAAACTGGAGGGGACGGTGTGGGGTGATGTCGACGACAGCAGAGTTTTCAAAATCTTGGACCTGACTGACATTGAGAGGACCTTCTCAGCTTACCAGAGGCAACAGGTCACTAGCAAAGAAAGCTTACCCCACTGTTATCCTTTCTATCCCTTTTGGAATAAGAAAGCATTTCCAGTTAGCTGTTAGTGCATGATGATATAATAGTAATGCCTGAGTTGTTTGTTAGAAAGCATGGAGTTTTGTGTATCATCAAAATAATCAGAAGGCATTTCTGTGTAGAATACACGTTTTTCTGCTATGCATTTAGTTTGTCAAGTGATTTGCATACACCAGATCAAAATCACTCGTCTGTGTTTTAAAGCCAGGGCACCCCCTGCAAAACGCTCTTGATTCTTTTGTTTACATAATCACTATGCATCATGCATATATTAATCACTTTTACTGCCTAATCATTGCAGAGAGACACTAGCATGTTGCGTAATGAGGTACATTCGTGCTTCATTCATTTCATCCACCAGCCATCTTTGCTTTCGTGCACCCGCACTCACGTCATGCATTACCAGTCATCTGATCTTGTTTTGGCTGAATTGACTAAACACCACTCTTTCTAATGTGTGCTGCATCTCCTTTGCTTCCTGCCTGCTTTTAGGACTTCTTTATGGTCAATAACAGCAAACAGGTAGGTGCCACTACAAATGACTAAAATTATGTTTGATTGCTTAAAGGTGACATATTATAGCCATTATTTTCCACAAAAAAACATAGAAAATAGACCAGACTCCGATTAAATATTTGTGTCAGACTTGGTATGAAGAATGGCATGAATATACCAGTGTTCTTTCTCAAAACCTGAAATCTTTCTGTCCTTTTTGTCCGTAAACGTCATTTACGGTGTTCATGTTAACGGGGATCCTGCAGCAAGCCACGCCAATTACTTTGTAGGAAATTTCTAGTATAAACATCCCCAGTTTAGTCGTCACCTCAGACTCTGCCTTTGTAGAGTTTGTATGTTCTCCACATGCCCTGCACCACATATCAGTGGTATAGCTTAAGTACTTCCGTTTTCCTTGTCTGCAGTTTTTTTCTGGACAGTTATTTAATCCCTTCTTTAGTGCCAGTTCTGCACTGTAAACTGCAGTGAAGCCATCTGCTAAAATATCAAGAGCGTGCAAATATTAAGTGTTCTGTAATTCATTTTTCCAACTGTAGATGGGACTTTCATGAAAAATAAACCAATGAGTTGTGTTGGTCTGTGTGGTTCAGTTTAAGTGCGGTTTATTTTGAATAAAAATCAATTTACTATATTGAAGTTTGGAATAATAGTTAAATAGTAGCTTTAAAGATGTCGTCCCTACTGATGCATTTTATCTGCACTCATATGTATCTTAATATCTTGTACCATTAAAAAATTGTGGTATAATATTTTACCATATTGCCAACCCTAGTTGTTGGAACTTAAAATATCCAGACGTATGTGCACAAACACTAAAAAAGTGGGTATTCCATAATATGCCACCTTTAATATCTGCTAATAGTTTTGTACTAATTCAGTTGTTTTGTAGTTGTTTGCTATGTTTTGTATTTTCAACCAAAAAATATTTATGTATTTGTATGTTTATTAAGTACCACAGGCTTTGTGGACACCAACACAATATTTCCAAAAACGTATATATATTAGTATATAGTTGGTTCCCCGTTTCTACAACAACCGTCAATCTTCTGAGAGAAGAACTGTGCCACTGCATTTTGGAACATGGCTGTACCTGTGAACTCAGTCTTACAGGTGCCATTCCAATTTGTCTTAAATGTATCTGATAGAGTTAAGATCTTGGTTTTAGGATGGCAGGGCAGAATGGTGGAAACCAATGAAAGTCTCATTTTAAGAGACATGGATGTATTCAGTACTACTTCCACCTCTTGTAAATAGAGATTCCATGCCTTTGTGACACATCCTAAACCCATTTGCAGTGAGTGTGACTGAAAATACAGAGCTTTAATTAGAAGTGGTGTCCACAAACGTTTGGCCATATGGCATTTTATGAAAGTGAGTTTTTGAAGTGTTTCCTCTAAATCGTATTGTTCATATTTCTCATATTTCAAAAACCTTAACGCTACAGAAAGAAAACGAGGACGACACTATGACCTCAAAGAAAGTCAAAGAGCTGTCCGTCATCGATGGCAGACGTGCCCAAAACTGCAACATCCTGCTCTCACGGTGGGTGATGTTTTCAGCCTTATCTGTAATTAAATCAGAGTTATTTGTCTGCGGGCTCTTCTTTTTTCCAGACATGAAGTCACATCCTGTATGTAAAACTCACATTTGATCAAGTCTTTCTTATGGTTCCATGGAAACACCTAGCTTCTCCTGTGGTATTTCCTCTTAAAGCATAACTCATTTTCCTGGTCATTCAAATGTGACATTGTTTCCTTTAATATGCCAATGGTCCCTATAAATAAATGAGGAACGTGCCTCATCATTAAGAAATCCACTTATGCATAATATTTCCCTTGCTCTCTTCTCTCTCAGAAACCATTTATCAGCGTTGACAATGGGTTCTGTCATGAAATATGACATTTGAGAATTTGTGGCTACTGAGATCAGAATATTCCCCCTAGGTGCAAACCAGAAAAATGTACTTTAGGTATGTGATTGGAAATAATCATAGACTGATTTGATGAATGTTGCTGTATTAATAGTTTAGGCGCTAAATGAGTTTTGAAATGTGTGCTGTATATTACTTGAGATACATAGACCTCTACAAATTTCTAATCACTAAAAAGTCATTACATTATGATGACATCCCCAAACCTCAAGACCAATGGGACACCAGCATGAAGGTTCTTTTCAAGGAGGTGGAATGAACTTCTCCTGCATGTCTCTTGCTGCTTTCAAACAGTGATTCACATTTTAATTCAGTTAAGACTGAGACTGAGGAAAAATCCTACTTTTATTGCTTATTTTCTTTATTACGGTGTTTGTTGTTTTTTTCCTACATGAAGTTTTAGTTGGATGTTCTTTGGCTATAGTCTATTTGTGCAAGCATGAGATCATGTTTGCTAAGAAGAATGCAAACCACTTATGTAATTTGGTCTCCTACACACTGTAAATGTAAAGAAATAACGAAAAACCTTGTTGATTTGATTAAACTGCGCATGCAAAATCTCGTATATTTAGTTGATAAGCGGCCAGTCAGTTCTTGTAGTGAACGTGTTACATGTGGGAGAATTTGGCAGGCGTAAAGACCTGAAAGATTTCAAGGGCCAGGCTTTTATCACCAGATGTGACTGGGTTGGAGCATCTCTAAAATGCAAGGCTTTTAAGGAGCGCTGGGTCAGCAGTGATGAGGACGTACTAAAAGTGAACTGAGTGAACCTCAGTGACAGGACTATGGACGCCCAAGGCTCACTGATGTGTGGAGTCAATTCACATTGTTTTTTGCATTGATCATTCAGTTTGGCTTATTCCTCCCATTCCCTTAATATGTTCAGACAGGTGTGTTCTGAATCAGAGAATAACCTCATTGAAGATTAAATAAACAATTATGAGGACAAAAGTATTGGAACACATATCTTAATCAGGGAATTAAAGTGCCTCACTCAGTCCTGTTACCTTATGTGTATGAAATTAAGCACTTAGCCATGCGGTCAGCCTTAACAAACATTTGTGAAAGAATTCTGTGAATTCAAGCTTTATATTGTAAAAAAAAAGTTTATGATTAGGTCTAGCATTTAATAACAGCATCAACACTCAACTGGACTACGTAGTTACAGAATAGGATTGCCAAGTGCTACAAAAGTCACCAACGCTCAGTCAGTACCTGCCTAAATCTTCTCTGGAATCAGCAAAGAACTTGTGCATAGGGGACTTGATGGCATAAGTTTCCACTGATGAGCAACTGGATGCAAACTTTGCATGAAGCATTGGTATACAATACATGCATGCAATGGTATAAAGCATGCTGCTGCTGGACCCTGGAGCAGTGGAAATGTGTTCTGCCGAGTGCTGAATCATTCTTCTCTATCAGGCAGTCTCATGGATGAACCTGGCTTTGGTGAATATCAGGGGAATGTTATCTGCCTGACTGTCAACTAAAGTGTGGTGGAAGAGTAATAATGCTTTAGATATTTCCTAGGATCATTAGTTTACAGTAAAGGGAATTCTTAATTCTCTAGCATACCCAGACATGGATAATTGTTTGTTTTCAACTTTGTGGGAGCAGTTTGGGGAAAGACCTTTTCTGTTCCAATGGAGAATGGCTACAATGGAGATTGCAAACTAACATCATTGCCTGGCACCTATGCTAATACTTCTGTCCATACACGGGTTGTCTATAAATGAAGTCCCACTGTAACATTGTTATTACATTGTGTGTTGGTGCTTGTCATATCACCCATGGGACTCGCGTTGAATATAATGCGGTTAAAACATGGGCTCCTTGTGCTTCATGTACGTCTGAAAACTTTAAGTGGGACTTTGTAGACGTCCTGTAGTGTGTATCGAGGTTTAACTTTTACAGAGTTCTTTCATCGTAAAATGCACGCACTGACAAACTTTTATGGTTCTATTGAAATATGCTAAATGCTTACACTTTATAGTCATATCGAGTGTTCCAGACCAAGACATTGGCATTACATTATTACTTTTATGCCCAGTTTTTAATGTTTTGGATAAACAGTAAAGAGTTTAATCGTTCCTGTTTATTCTTTATATTAGACCAGGGCCAGTGTTTGTCAGTAAGAAGTGGCATGTGCTGGGAGAATTGAAACCTATGAAATTGTACCAGTTGGCTCCACTCAGCTTTATAAAGGCTCACTAATTGAAAGTGGTTTGGCTTTGACCGTGAGGAGTGGATTTATTCCCAAGAGTGTTTGTAAATGACATGAAACAAACCAAAATGGTACTTAGCATTTACAGTGTTTTTTTGTTTTTAAGAAGGCACAGGATTCCACATCAAGGAGAAGTTTTCGACGTGGAATGGGCAGCTTATGTTCATGAATTGGTAGAAAGTTGAGGAGGAGTGTGATGTGCTTTAAATTACCAAAGGGTTATTTGAATAACATGGATCCCACAAGAACTGTTGGACAATCTGATCTTGTCCATACCCCCCATGACTGTCAATGTGTGTTTTTGGTCTTGGGTGACCATACACCTTTCTGAACAGGCAATGTGTGGCACTCTTGTTCAGTTTGACCTGCTTCTGTTCACCTCCATGAACATGTCACTTGCTACTCAATCACGATAATCAAGTTTCAGTCTCATTTGCATAATCAAACAACTTTCTTTGACTTTTCAAAAAGGAGCTATAAAATCATATGCTCCTTGTTTAATTGCTTTATATTCATTTTGAAATATCCCCTAATTTTTGTGAGCACTTTAATTACCTTACCTTCTGTTAATAAGCTTGAACTCTTGATTAACTGATCTCAGGTCACTTGCATTGTTTTTCAATTATTATGACAAGTGACAGTGTTGTTATTTATCTGCCTAGTATTGCTGGTTGTATTAGTGTAAGCATTGGACTGTCTGTGAATGCGTTGGAGGACTTGGAGTTGCATATATAAGAACATGATATCTTTATTGTAAAATCAAAGATTTAATCTGCTCAGCATTCAGGTCGTCACACAGTACTACTTTGTATATCATGGGTCTAAATTATCTAACAGTTGTTTGAATCCATCTCTCTCAGCCACCTAAATTGGCACCATGTCTTTTGTGATGTGATTGGTGACAGCATTTATGTCTTGCCGTTTGTTGCTTTTTTGTCATAAGACACTTATTTTGCAGTGATTTCACTGTACAAAGGTTTGCTGAGTGTTTTTGTGGCTGCTGTATGTCTGTGTGGAAACTGCCCCTTAACTCCCACCTCTACTTGCAGCATTGAGCAAGTACATAAATATATGTACGTAATGTAATATATTTACTGAATCTGTAAAAATGTAAACATTCAGTTCAGTACTATATACTGTAACATCAAACATCAGTCAGCGCTGTTCAGTGTAATTGATGTTGTGAGTCTGTTTACGGTCACTAAGCTGATGTTAATAGACAGATTTGTTTACAGTAAAAGTGACAGTAAAAGTGAATGGACTTTGGTCGGACGTTAAACGGCGCATATCAATATTATTGTAGGGTTATGATTAATGGAACGCAGCAAACTACAAGATATGGCCAAAAGTATAGACACTCTTTAATTTATGGGTTATGTCAACCAAACAATGTCACAGGTTCATAACTTGCCATAGATGACCTGTAGTGCCACAATGGATGCTCTATTTCATAAGTTTCAACTGTCCAGAAGGTCAGCGCCAAAACTTCCTGCTCTGCCTGTCTTTAACAAAGTTCATTTACATTTATGTCATTTTACATTTGTGTCATTTTACATTTGTGTCATTTAGCAGACGCTCTTATCCAGAGAGACTTACAATTCATACAGTCTTACATTTCACGCAACTGTGGATTAAGAGGCCTTGCTGAGTGACCCAACTGTGGAAGCTTGGCAGAGGTGGGATTTGAGCCTTTGACCCTTCTGGTCCATAGTCCAGTACCTTAACCGCTAGGCCACTGCGGTCAAGTTTATAATGATGATTCAAAATCTCGTAGAAAAGGGTAATCCTTAGAACAGGGAATGCTGATGTAGCAGCAACACTTCATACACACTCCATACTGCTACCCATGTATTTGACTTTAAACTTATTTGTCCATAAACGTTTGTAATGTTTTCTGTTTTGCAGTCATCTTTGGTTAATCTCAGGTACCGATAAACAAAGGTTTACTCCACTAAAGGACTGAGCATGAGTGATTTATAATTTTCTACATTGTTGGCTTTATTTGTCATATATTCCACTCATGTTTGTTGCTCTCCCACCAACATGATCCAAAAAAACAGCTTTGCAACTAATAGTTTCGACCCTTTTTGAGCACACCAGTGCTAACAGCTGAAGGGAAATTTAATGAGACACAAGGAGGAAGCCTTCTGGATCAGGCTCAAATGAGGGACTAAACCTCCTTTAGGTGTAATGGAACAACAAGAGTCCTTGTCTAAGTGAATATCAGTGTGAGAGGTACACGTTTTCAGAGCCTTAACGTATTAAAAGCAGGTTTGATATGACTTCACCTGTGAGCCTTTGTACCTTTTAGTCTTAAGTTACTTTTAGTATTCTGTGTTTACCATTTAGTGATTTATCCTCAGGACCTTCATGTTCCCCCAACGGTGCAAGACTGTGAGCAATGTGAAACTTAATTGTGGTACTTTTCCACAGTCCTTTCATCTTGTTTCCTCCCACATTGACTTTTTTTCTGCCCACAATCCTGCAGTTTCAACTGCTGGTTCTGGTCCTAAAGGAGACCCAAAGTTATACAGGACTCTGTACCACACCTTCAGTTAAATAAATAATGCAATCTGACCCGGGACTATTCTTCAGAAAGAAATAGAACCAGCTAGATTTACTTGTTACTGCAAGTAAAAAAAAATAATTATACAAGAGAACCTTTTTAGAGTACGTCAGTAGTGAATGAATGTTTTAGTGATCGCCACCTTTATAAAATACCTAACGACCATAAAATCTCATTACTTAAATGAAGTTTGTTATATACTATGCTTTTTTTAATGAGGATTTTTCCCCCTAGACTGTTTACTTTAATTAAAGGTTAGAGTTGTCTCATATTCTTCAGTGTGAGGTGAAGCCAATTAACCACAAAATACATTTTTACCCATAATTGCAAAGGCTGCCAGTAATTCTAGTTATTACATATCCTTCCTTACGGGGGTTCCCAGCTTTCCTCCCTTTTCATTTTTGGCAGAAGAAATAAAAGCTTTCTAATTTAAATCTCAGGTCTGTCAAACACCTATTGTCCTTGGCATGCTCGCACATAGCCAACCAAATCACGTAGTCTAGACAGAATAGCTGCGCAGGTGCCTCCAAAATGTATGTACCTTCTCACATTGCTATAAAACAAACTAAAAAATGAATCATCGTGTTCAAATATAGTACCCTTAACCAACAGTAAAGCTATTAGCTTTATCTAGTCACGGGTCTGACGTACTTTGGTGAGGGTGTCTGAATGCAAGAATAGCAGACAGTATTAAGTGGGGCAAAAGCTAGGACTTCAGTTTGAAGCATAAATGTCAAAAATAAATTAATAAATAGTGTGTATGGGTGCCTAAATTGAAACAGCCAGGGCATGCTACCCATCGTTTTGCTTCTTGTATATTGTCAATGCTGTGCTGTTGGATCAATCCTACTGGCATCTGTAATACAACTCCAATGTGACAATATTCAAAATCATCACACACGGTACACATTACTTGTTGTTAATTGATCCATAGTAGGGTAAGTAAGGTTTCTTTTAGGTGAAAAAAACATACTTTCTCTGAGACACACAGTGTTTCTACACTCATTGCCCAGTTTATCAGTTCCACTCACCATAAGGAATCACTTTGTAAGATTACAGTTACAGACTGTAATATATCACTTCAGTATTTTTTTACAGGAACTCACCTGAGGGTAACACTGTGGGATTTTTTTTCTTTTTTGTCTTGCTCAAAACATACACTGACATCATTTCCCTCCGCTGTCAGTGATTTATTCCTGCTTTTGCTTGATTTCCCGTCTTAGGTTGAAACTTTCCAATGAGGAAATGAAGAGGGCTATTCTGACTATGGATGAACAGGAAGATCTTCCTAAAGATATGCTGGAGCAGGTATGTCCAAGAACTAACCCAGAATTAGCAAGTAACATTCTATGGAGAGACCTTTCTTGTTAGCTCTGTCGAACGATTTACATATTTGTTTAATGACACCAGGTTTATCAAATTTTAATACAGTTTTATGATTTTTTTTGTGTTTGACACTACAGAGACAATGAATAAACAAAAAACAATTACACAGCCATTCACATGGACAGTGTAGGCTTCAACATAATGCATTTATTACTTTGCAATAACCATGTGCTTATACTTTGAGACAGAATTTACTGTCACACAGTAATGAGCAACTTTTAGTGCTGATAAATAATGGAATAAAAGCCTCCGTGTGTGAAAGAAGCTCATTCTGTAGCTTTTGTGCGCTGCAGATGTTGAAGTTTGTCCCAGAAAAGAGTGACGTGGATCTGCTAGAGGAACACAAACATGAACTGGACCGCATGGCCAAAGCAGACCGATTTCTCTACGAGATGAGCAGGTGGGTTGTGTGCGTGTGCGTGTGCGTGTTTGTTTGTCTGACTATCCAGTTGGGGACTTTCCTTTGAAGTAATGATTCTGTAGCTAATTAATGCTACACCTGACCTTAACATCAGTAACCTAAACCAGATGTTTAGATTTTTTTGGTGTCTGTCAGCTTTTTCTATCCTTGTAGGGAAATCCGGCTTCGACAATGACACATGAACCAAACTGTGGAAAGTTTCTTAATGCCCATGACATTTGTCTACTGGGCTGCAGTATTTACTGCAAATATTCATTTTACAATATTAACAAATGATTAATATCTTTTTTTAAAATCTTGTATACTTTTACATTCCTCCTTTCTTTTTAGTTATGCAGTCACATTTAATATACACCATTCTGTCAAAAGTTTGTGGACACCAAAAAATTGCTCTTCTGATTAGACGTTGCATTAGATTTACTAACATGACTATAAGGTCACATAAGGGCTCTGTTGTTGGGCAATAATCCCTAGTTCTTTCCAAATCATTACAGTGTCTGAAACCAAATTATTTAATGTGGTTGACAATATAATACAAGCCATACTATTGCCACTGCTTGTTTATGGAGAAGCCATGCCAGTATACTCCATGTTATAAACCTATGTATATAGTAATATGTAACTTGTGTTATAGTAATATTCATTATGGAATACAAGTGGTGCTCACAAACTTTTATCTATATAATATAGTTGCCATATGGCAGTTAATGACTTTTGAGAAAGAAAAAAACCCTTAAAATTAAACACAGATGTTTTAAATACAAATTTTATGCACCGCGTTTCTAGTTATGGTCGAGACAAAGGCCCTTCTTTTTAATAATGGTCATCAGTGTAAAGTTAATGTTACTAAGTGCTTAATATGTAACTGAAAGAACTTTGTGTGCTTCAAGAAGAGCAACGTGCAAATTCACAAGGCACTACAGTACAGTACTATAAAAGCAGCAAGTACACAGTTCTGAATTGATACAATGAGGAGAGGGCAGTTATCATAAAGTAGCCTAGTGGTTAAGTTACTGGATTATGGACCAGAAGGTCCAGGGTTCAAATCCCACCTCTGCCACAGTTGGGTTCCTGAGCAAGGCCCTTAACCCACAATGTCTTGGATTGTAAGACTGTATTAATTGTAAGTCGCTCTGGATAAGGGTGTCTATTAAATGCTGTAAATGTAAATTAAGTAAGAGTTTAGCCTACATACAGTACTCTGTACAAGTCTTTAGCCACCATTAGAGTAGATAAATGTAAAGGTAAGATATACCGTTGTTGTAGCAATAATATAATGAATGTGTGTATATGTAAAACTATTTCTCTGTCTCTTTCTTTAATATCTTCTATAATACAACTGAAAGAGCTTTGTGTGATTTAAGAAGAGTAAGCGTCAATGTAAAATAAACCTGCAAACTCTAAGCCTGAGAAAAGTTATACTATTTTGGCTCTGAATTGGTATCACGCTGTTCGTCTGACACTACTGAATAGTAGATTTCATGTTGTTGGCTTAGCAGGTTGCTGAATATGAACCCAGCTGCTACTACAGGAAATGTCTCGTCCAAGACGGCCACCCACGACTTTACAGTGGCTTTTATTAAGCCAAGACTCTCACACTCTACCTCACACATACAGCTCTCATCTGATAAAAATATTCATCCTTTAGCCCTGAGTGGAAAGTCTTGCAACCACCATACAGCAATATGCTTCCTCTTGATAGTGTTGATATCTGCTGTAATTAAATCAGCTCAGTCCCTTTCTAAATACATGACAAGGTCTTGCATTGTGGCTGAAGTGGTGCAGGTGCCTTTTAAATTGCCTCGCTTTTTTCCGAGGTACCGTTAAACACAGTATATGAGAAAAGCTGACTGTAAAGATACAAGAAGTCTTTGTCATTCTAACAATATACAAGTATATAGTAGAATTAAATTTCTTTACTTTAGGACTAGGGGCAAACGTGCAAATTCACAAGGCACTACAGTACAGTACTATAAAAGCAGCAAGTACACAGTTCTGAATTGATACAATGAGGAGAGGGCAGTTATCATAAAGCAGCCTAGTGGTTAAGTTACTGGACTATGGACCAGAAGGTCCAGGGTTCAAATCCCACAGTTGGGTTCCTGAGCAAGGCCCCTTAACCCACAATGTATTGGATTGTAAGGCTCTATTAATTGTCGCTCTGGATAAGGGTGTCTATTAAATGCTGTAAATGTAAATTAAGTAAGAGTTTAGCCTACATCCAGTACTCTGTACAAGTCTTTAGCCACCATTAGAGTAGATAAATGTAAAGGTAAGATATAGCGTTGTTGTAGCAATAATATAATGAATTTGTGTATATATAAAACTATTTCTCTGTCTCTTTCTTTAAAATCTGCTATAATACAACTAGAAATTAAATGACATTTGTATGCAGTATTACAAAACTGGAAATAAAAGCAGCTACCGAAGGCTACAGTGGCAAGTATTTAGTGTGACCTCCCCTTACATTTTAGCCAATCGCAGCAACTGGCATCTTAATCAGGATGTCACGTTGACCCAGTCTGAAGAAATTTGAGTGGGGATGGTCTTTTCGGAAGTGTAGCAGCAAAGAACACACTTTTTCAGAAGATGAACAGGATGAAAAGGCTACGGATGATATGCTAATGCTCACAAAGATAGGAATGGAAATGAGTGGAAAGGAGTATTATGAAATAATGAATCCAAGTTTTTGGGTCATGTGTTTGGGATATGTTACCACAAATATAATGATGATCTTTGCCATAGTGCTATATGTATATTATATTTGCGTAGTGTAGTTCTGCAAAACACAAGCACTAGAAGTATGCATGATTTTCCTTAGGCTTCCAACAGTGGAAGTTTTCTGTTAACCAAAAGAATCCTCCAGAACAGGGTTTGACTGTAGTGTAGTGTCATACCCCTACACCCAACATGGTGATGCTGAATGCAACATGTGACATGTGGAAATCTCAGGGTTATCTTTGCTTTCCTCCCTTTAAATAATCACTCTTTATCATACTGAACAGGCTTACACAGGGCTTCCTCTCTTTGCCTCCAAGATCCTCTAGAAGTATCTCAATATATAGCCTATTGTCACTGTTATTTGCGATATGATGGCTTCCAAATCGCCACTTATTCTGATCCATTTCCATGATCGCCTGTTGTCTGGGGGTCCCAGGGAGCATTTTGACCCAGTTGTCTCATGCCTAAAGGATGGAATTCCTCTATTCCCTGTTAACCAGTTGTTAATGCCAATTGTGTTTAGCTGTTACATGACATTGCATGAGAAGCAAAAGTGTGGAGGCAAGCGTCATGTCTTTTGGAGGAAGCACCTGTTAGCCTTTGCCCTCCATGTTTAGTCTGTTTCTGTTGTGTCAGGCTCAGTTAGCGGGTGGGACCTGACTATGGGGAAATCTGCTAGAACCTCAATCACAATTTTAAATAGGAATTCAAGTCACATTTGTGAGCACTATGACATGACGCATCGTGGTTAAAAAATGTAGCGCACAGCTTCGGTTCCTCAATTAGTACCTCGCTAAGGTAAATTTGGGATAGAGCAATTCGAAAGGCTTCTGTTTGAGCTTGCTGTTTACATTGATTTTCAGTTTGATAGCTTGTAGGTATTAAAATCTGGTGACATGAGCACTTTTTTTCGCTGTAGAATTATGCAACATCTAAAAATGTATTTTAATTCCAGCAAACTAAAGATTCTATTAGTGTGCATTTTCATACGATACATTTTAATTTCCAATTTCAAACCTGCTTCTAGTAATTTGTTTTTATCGCAAGCCACAGAGAGGTTTTTTTTTTAAATATATCTAAGTATATTCTCATTGTTTTGCTTTGTTTAGACTTCAGGAATAAAAAAAAAAGAAAAATGTATCATGAACTCAGTATCATGAATTGGATTAAATTGTAAGCAGTGTATCATTAATATTGCCATAAGATTGCTCACATACCATCAACTCCAAACTAAAGAAATAATGTTTTTTTTCTCATTGTTTTGCAGAATAAACCATTACCAGCAGAGGTTACAGTCGCTGTACTTCAAGAAAAAGTTTGCAGAAAGGATTGCAGAAATAAAGCCAAAAGTTGAAGGTACGTCTTTGCATTCTTATGTCTTTGCACATGCCATGCTTGTGTGTCAAATAAACATTATCTCTATGCCTAATGATGTTGCCTTTATGTGCTCTTTTAATACCCATTTTGCCTCCAGCCTCAATGTAATTGCAGCATTTACCATCAAGCACAATGCTAAGGTTAGACAATTAGTCCAGGCTAGTTAAATAACTAACAATTTCATGTATAATTAGCAGTTACAGATGCGGGCCAGTCTCTGTAACACAGCAGGTGATCTGCCATTGACTGCTCAGACTGTTCTTTCTCGAGCACAATGAAAGTAACATATATGTTAGGACTTTGTATTTACAGTGATTTCAGTAACAATTGAATGCAGCGTGTTCAGTTATGTATAAATGTTCTTAAAGCGAGTTTAGTGTTGACCTAATTAAACGTACTGAACATTGCAAATCTGTAATTAGTATAGGTGATGAAAACCTGATTAATTATTTTAAATACAAGATGTGGTTTTTCCTCCAGCGTTAACGAAGGCTTCTAAAGAGGTGCTGCAGAGCCGTAACCTGAAGCAGCTGCTCGAGGTGGTGCTGGCATTCGGCAACTACATGAATAAGGGCCAGAGAGGGAACGCTTACGGCTTTAAAATGTCCTCCCTCAACAAAATTGCTGACACCAAGTCTAGCATCGACAAGTAAGAAGGCTTTGAGTGGAGAAGTCTATTTCATCTGTTTCTAAGATGCTCTGATATGTAGGGAGGTTGGAATTTTGTAGCACTGTAACAAGCAGCGTATAACCATGACTGGTTTTTAGATCATGTATCTGTTACATACCATTACCGATCACTTTATGACCACCTCATTGTTCCTGTACTTACCGTCCCTTTTAGCACTTTTATCACATCTATTTCTCTACATACTTTGTTCGTACCCTTCACTCTGTTCTCTAATGCTCAGGACCCTCAAAGGAAAACCACATATCAGGTCCTATTGGGTGGAGGATCATTGTCAGAACTGCACTGACATTGATGTGGTGGGGTGAGTGTATCAGAGACAGCAGGAGTTCCTGGAGTTTTTTTTAAAACACCTCGGTGTTGCAGCTGGATTAAAAATAGTGGAAAAACACAAACAGTGTAACAACAGATAAGCTACTGTCTCTGACTTTACATCCAAAGGTGGAGCAATAAGGGAGATGTGTATTACAGTGCACAGTGAGCGAACGCAGTGTTTAAAAATTCCAGGAGCACCGCTGTGTCTGATCCACTCGTACCAGCACACCACACACTAACACCCCACCACCAGATCAGTGTCACTGCAGTGCTGAGAATGAGTTAAAAGGACATAAACGATAACAATTTGCATGCTGTATACTTATAAAAGGAATACTAATAAAATAAGTATTGAATCAAAAAAGGTTGAAAAGTTCAACCCTCTGTCAAGCCTGCATAGTGAACTTTGTTGCGGCATACAAGGTGGTGAAAGCGTCACCGAATGATTCAAATATATCATGCCGAAGTTTATTTGGTCTATTCTTATGCCTTCATTTAGTAATAAAAGTGATAAAAAATGCGATTGCAAGTTTCTGTCATCTGACAGCCCTAAATTTAACTTATATGGTCATTATTAAATACTGCGATTTATTGTTATTGCCCAATCCTAGTATAAACATACTACTAAGTATACCGTTTGAAATATAATGAACAGGATTTCTTAACTGTGTGACTTCCTAACACTTCTTCTCTCCATGCTCTATAGGAACATCACCCTTTTACACTACTTGATCACCATCTTGGAACAAAAGTATCCAAAAGTCATGAACTTGACAGAGGACCTCCAGAATGTGTCGGAAGCCGCTAAAGTCAAGTAGGTGTAGTACCAGATGAAACTGCAAGCTGGGTTTAGATTTAGTGCACCTTTTAAGAAATGGTCTCAAGAAATTGTTGGCTTCCTCCATTTAAGCTTAGTTCTTTCTACCTGGTGGGTCATAGCAGGCAGAGCTGCTCACACATGCAGAGTGGAAAAAAAAATTTATTTCACGAGGAAATAGAGTTCTGGCCTCGGCTCAAGAGGCGCTGAAACGAGGAAGTACTCTTCAGGGAGGCTGAGAGCATTAGCGGTGTCGGAGTAATGGAGAGTCGTAGCTGTTGAGGCAGCCACAGGATGTAAAGGATTCAAAGTCAACACCGTCATGGGCTGAGTTTTCTTAGCTTTTAAAGGATTAAGCCTTAATCCTTGCTCTTGGATGTATGGTCCAGGTTAGAACTTTTCTTTTGGAAACCAGCACTCTAGCAGTAATCCCCATGACTTCATGCTTCACTGTAGCCATGCTCTCAGCCTAGATCAGAACAGTCCAAGTGGACATAAAAGCTTCTCTGTCACCATCCGAGCCGTAGAATGTGGAGCCACGTTGACTAATGTGAAAAAGCATGCTTCTCGAGTGAAGTGGTCACAAGACTGGCTCATGCTTGATCTCATTTTAGAGTCTGGCGAGGAGTCACAAATCCCTGTGTTCCAGGAAGAATGGCCAAAGGGAAGGCTCACGCACTCTTGTCCACTACATACCTGCTGAGTTAGTGGGTGGCAAATAAATTAAAAGATATGAGGATTAAGACATCTTAATGAGAGCGTTCACGCCAATGGTGAAAGGTTTTATAGGAAGCTAATAGAGCGTGTACCATCTCCAAGCCGCTGAAACTGATGTGCGTCCTGGAATTAAAAACACAGGTAAAAAGCAAAATACAAATGCGTTCTAAGATGTCAAAATGGAAATGGAATTATCCATGAGAACTTGATGCTGCGTGTCATTTAGAACAGCCAGACCAGGTTTTCCTGATGATAAACCCTTTAGTAAATGCAGTTGTAATCTCCCAGCACAAAAGGCATGCTCCCACACAATGTACTGGATCTGTTGTAGTGTGTATTAGGTATCGTTATGCATGTGATTCATTTATAAAGCAACCTTTTTTAAATTCAAGCCAAATCCCTAAAGACAAAGCCAACCAGTAAATGTCATACATACACGCATCCAAAAATAAACAAAGTCTTCAATAATGTGTTCCTGTCAGCATGGCAGTCCTTAGACTGCATATAATAGGTCAATATCAATACACCCGTGAGGTCATCATGTCTGTAAAGTGACTATGAGGCTGATCTTCTCACAAAGGACGACAACGATAGCGGAAGCACCAGAGAAGAGCTGTAACAGCACAATAAAATGACCTGCACGAAGATATGAGAGAATGTTATGGATTCTTCAGTCTCCATCTGGATCTCTCTTCTGTTGTAAGAAGAGTTCTGGATACGGTAATTGTTACCGTACTAGCTATTTTTAAGCCCAATTTCTCCTCTCGTTCAGTACAACCTAGGTCCTGATTGGCCAGTGTACATGACCTAATCACTACAAATCGCTCCAACTATGAGCTAAGATGAAGGATTGTGGCTTACCTTTAGAGTGGTGCTGCTCAAACACATAACACAGGGCCGTGCGAGGGATGGAAGCTTCAACAAGGGCACTCTTCGATCAAGGGTTCTTGCAGTAGAAGTCCTCTAAATGATGGTGAAAAGAAGGGCCACAAGTTGAATGGAGGCAGTCGCTGGCCTACCTCGGTATTTACCTCATGCATTTAGTATTTAGTGGGGCAAATTGTGGAGGATAAAGGGTTGGGGCAATCCAAAAATATAAAAAGTCTGTGCCCTGTAATGTCTGCATTACATTATATGAAACAGTCTTATGATACTGTCATGTAAATATAAAGGGTATTTTTACTAGAAAATTCTTAGTGTGTGAGAAAATGATTTGTAAATGCATCAAACATACTGCTGAAAACAGTAAAAATCTAAACAGTTATCCACATATTAAACCTTTTGTAATTTATAGAAATGTACAATAATTATAAAAAAAAATACATGAAACGCTTCAGAGGATGGTCTGATAGACTTTTGGTTTGACTATTGTTTAATGGAAGCCAAAATGCACAGTGATACAAGTAACACTAAAGCTTAGCCAGATGAAACGGGGACAATAGGACAGGAACATGCACAAACACCTTGTTACAAATAAGTAGTGAACATTCACCCACACAGACATAAGTAACTTACAAAAAAATGTCTCTAAACACATCAATCAAATTTGAACAACGCTTAGTCAAAATATGTGCTAATGAGCAACTGTGGTCCCAAGTGCTAGTTACTTACAAACACACAACTGGGTTGCCAGATCCCATGAGTGACAGCACAAGGTCTATGGACACGTGTCCTAGTACAATGTGAAAGAGTGATCATTTGGTCAATTAAAATAGTATTAATAATGGTGTATATTTCTCTTTTAACTTTGGAGGTTGGAGGAAACTAACTTGCAGGGATGCTGGAGAGACAGGATCAGGAAGCAAGCCCAAATAAGTAACTACACTTTAGAAACAAGCACCAAAAACCTGAAACTCACAACTATCTATATTTGTGAGGGGCGTTATAAAAAAAATCTCTTCAGTGGTATAAGCGGACCTGGCAACCGAGAAACACGCACCTAACCGTTCTCTGTTGATTGACTGCTGAAATGGCCATGCTGATTGGCTGGTAAAATCAAAAGACAGATTTGTAATAAATGTCCTATTATATTTTTTTTTGATTGTTAAGATCTCCGTCATTAAAATGAAGAAATGGCTGTTCATTAAACGTGCTTACCTGTACAGTATGACATTCTGTACAATGATTTATAACCTCTCTGTAGACAGTTGCAATGCACCTTCGTATTGATGTTCTCTAGAGCAGTCCAGTATTTTTTTATAATGACCAGTAGATCCTTTAATCGATCGCTGATTCTGTTTTATATATAGCATGACAGAGCTGGAGAAGGAGATCAACAACCTACGCAGTGGCTTGAAGAGTGTGGAGAGTGTAAGTACTGATCAGTTGTACTGTATGTTTTCAGCTATCTGCCCAAAATTTCAGTCCTTCCAGTTAAATGCAATTGGTTCTTCCTTGGCATTCAATGTTTGCTTTTGTTTAAGAATGCTTAGATTTTTTTTCCCGTTTGATCTTTGGTCACGTACAGGAGCTGGAGTTCCAGAAGCAGTGTCCTCAGGAGGTGGGAGATAAGTTTGTGTCTGTGGTCAGCCAGTTTGTCACGCTGTCCAGTTTCAGCTTCTCGGATGTAGAAGAGTCCCTCAACGAAGCTAAGGAACTGGTGAGTGTGGGCGATTTTTAGCGTGTGTAAAGCACGATGCTGTGCAAAAGCTCTGCGTTTCCTTCAGAAGCCAGCTGTAAAAACAGGCTGCATAAAGCCTTCTCTTCGGCCCGCCATGTGCAGGGGCTGACCTCTGACTTCTTGCTGGGAGTGCTTCCTATGTAGTGACCCTGGAACTCTTCTCAGCCGCTGAGAGCCCTACAATGACATAGAATCCTAACAGGACACACACCTTGCTGCATTTGTGCTCACCGATGTAATAATACACACTTGGTATTCATCAGAGACCTTCAGCATTAGACACATTCTTATGTCTACAAACATCATTAAGACCGTTTATATGCTCCTGAATAGACGGCTACATTAAAGTGAACCAGCTGAGACGGAGAAATTTATATGAAATCCTACCTTGCATAAAATAAGAATCTTTCTTGATGGTCTTTTTATTAGATTAATTCAATCAAATTAGTTTATCCACAATGCACTTTTCTCAATGTTGTAAGCAGCTTTACAGAAGCATGACCCTAATTGAGCAGCCAGAAGTAACGGTGGTTGAGAAAGAATGAGGTCCTTTTATAGACAAATATGAAGGAATCCTGGTACTGTATAAGACGGCAGATGTTCATGTAACATAGCGTGAATACGTCTTCAGAGAATAAAACTTTGGGATGAAAAGACTTGACTATTAAAAGCCGTTTTAGGTGGGACTGTGGTAGCCTAGCGGTTAAGGTACTGAACTCAAATCCCACCTCTACAGGCTGTCACAGTTGGGTCCTTGAGCAAGACCCTTAACCCACAATTGCTTAAAAAAAATGTTAAACTGTATTAATTGTAAGTCGCTGTGGATAAGGGCGTCTGCTAAATGCTGGAAATATAAATTTTCAAAAATGATTGTTTATTTTGTCATGTTTTGTGGTTCAATATTTATCTCCTATGTACCTATGAATCTGATGCTGATACGGACATCTGCATATGGCTGTAAATGTAGATATACAGGATAAATGTATATCAGATACGTTTATTATCTTTGCTTTTAAGGTTATTGACTTCCTTAACTCAATTAGCTGTTGTAGTACAGCATTAACGACACATGTTAACAGGGCAGCCTCTGGGGCACAAAGGTTTCTTAAACACAAAACACTGAGCAATGTTTTCCTGCCACTGCGCTCCTAATTACCAACGAGATTATGATAATGAGCAGCTCTTACCACACGGATAAAATATGGACCCTGGATCTGTTTTAGAATGAGAAGATGTGAATGTTTGCTACTCAACACAACAGAGAAACAAGGGGAGGATAAAAAAAATACCTTTGTCTTTGCTAAACAGCCCTCAGATTTATATGCACCATTTTTTCATGCAGTGTTAAATATTGTTATACAATATAGTACAAAAGACCACAATTTCATTTGTAATAATGATCATATATAATTATTTCTTAATCTCCTTAATAGAATGCAACCAGAAAATACAGGAAATTTGCATGCTGTATCGGAAAACTAAAAAACAGCTTTTCTAGGAGACAGTGTCAACTGTAACCTCCCCTTACACTTGAGCCATAGCAGCATCTGGCAGCATCATCATGATGTCCTATAGAAATTAACCCTTCTATAGTCTAAAGTAACTTAATCAGAAATCGCCTGTTTTAAAGGTTAGTTTTTGAAAGGGGAAACAAACTAAGACGTGCTAAAGCTCTGAAAGATTGGAATGAAGATTCGTAAAAAAGACTATTATGGAGTGATGAATGCAAGTTTGCAAGACTTGGGTCCAGTTCTCAGCAGTGTTATATATGGTCATTATACCATTGCTAAAACAACAAATCCAATAGTGGCCTAAGACTTTTGCACAATACAGAAAAAAAAAAGAAGTACAGGACATTCTCTGGCTAAGGCAACTAACCACTCTAATGATCTGGCCCATATGGCTGTGATAAAGGCACATGAAAGGCATTGTGGGAAAGTTTAAGCTCCTGTCCTGTGGAGAGGCTGTATGAAGCTCCAAGGATGCCATAGAAGCACCCCTTCCCTTATTTCACTTTCCTCTGTAATAAAACTTGATCTCAAGGTGAAAACTCCAAGCTGGTACAGGGTATGTGAATACCAGCCGTGCATGGCAGGGTTTATTTACTATACATGAACCAGACCCCTACTGATTGTTCCTCTGTTCTGTCAACTTCACTTTGCTGTGACTTTCTTCTTACTACAGGTTAGCAGGTTAAGGGCTACTTCATTGCTTTTTATCCTAATCTATATGCACTGCTTCTGTAGCGTATGCATAACTACCACATAACTTTTGGTTCTTTGTACTAGGACTAGCACAAAATAACTCTTAACTAATCAAAGTCTAAGAGCAGTTGTTGGATTTTTTTTAAATGAATATTTAAAATGTGACACTACAGTAATGTGCAAAAGTTTTCAACCGAAAAATACAGAAGCAGCATCTGAGAGCTTCACCTAGATGGCAAGTTCATCCTTCTACAGTTAGAAGATGCTTGATCGCAAATTGTCTTTTTGAAAAAGCACAAGGAAAAAAGCCACTTTTGGGGGTGGTCACACTAAATACTGACTTTTATTCATTTATTTGGTGCACATATTTCCTGTATTTTATGTTTTAAAGAAAATAAGAAAAGCAGATATGGTCAACATACCATTATTAATACAGCAACTCGGCAATGGTGGCCTAAGACTTTTGCACAGTACTATAAGCAGTTTCAGAATGACTGTTGCTCTCAAATAGTAAAGCTTTTCGGATTAAACAAACAAAAGGAACGACTTAATAAAGAGCTTCGTACGTTAGTCAGTGCCAGTTCCCACCCAATTGTCACCCCTATCACATGACAGCCTCTAGTATGGGTGGGGTGAGGGTGACTGCTCGCGTTCTTTCTCTGACAAAAATAAAGCTAGCCACCGCCTGTTTTTTAAAACCACAGCTCATGCAACATTGTGGTTCTGTGAGTGGAGAAAATGTTTCATGTTTACATTTTTTAATGACTTGCTTTAAATGGCCTATTCCTAGACATCCATGAGTACATTTTGAAATGTTCCCATTCAATTCTATTACTATGTAACGGTCTTGGGCCACCATTAGATTGGCTGTTTTACCAATGCTATAATTAACACACATTGTTGAAGCTTGGGCCAAAAAATGTAGATTTGTAAGTCTCTCTTCCACTGCTAGTCGTTCCAATCTTTGTGAGCTCTCGCATATTTTAGCTTTTTCACAGTATTCCCCTCCAAACAAAAGTGTTTTCTTGGCTGCTACTGTTCCAAAAAGGCCCTTTGTGCTCAAGCTTCTCCAGATTGTAGTAGGGTCAACTTGGCCTCCCAATGAAGCTTCCAGATGCTGCTGTTGCTCAAGTGTACAGAAATGTCACACTGAATACTTGGCACTGTAGCCTATAGAAGCTAGTGTCATGTGTTTTCTGGATGTATTATAAAAAGGAAACAGGGCACTAATGATAGGCCACTAACGGTGGCTAAAGACTTTTGCACAGTCCTGTAACTATGACCTTAATGTTACCTATACCCTGCACGTTCAGTATATGATTCAGGACGTGTACCTCTGGAGGGATTATCTCTGAATTTGCTCATCTAAGGATGATATGTGCTAGGGCAGGTCCAAGTTTGATTCAGTTTGTTCATGTTGAAAGACTTTAAAGCTGCAAAGAGTCTGTTTTTACTTTTGTATTCTCCAGTTTGTTAAAGCAGTGAAGCACTTTGGTGACGACGCTGGGAAGATGCAGCCGGACGAGTTTTTCGGCATCTTTGACCAGTTCATGCAGGCCTTCTCCGAAGCTCGACAGGAGAACGAGAACATCCGCCGTCGCAAAGAGGAGGAGGAACGCCGGGCACGCATGGAGGCTCAAGTGAGAATATGTTTCACATCTGAGGCTGATCAGTACACGCAAATAGGAATTATTATTATAGGAATAAAACTGCAGATTTTCTGAAATGCCATTTCCTGGTAGCATGTAACTATGACAGTTACAAGCTTGTACATCTCTCGTCTTAACATGAAAAGGCAGGGACTACATCGAAAGCCTGTGATTACTATGGTCTTCAGATGCATATTATTCATTTATACATCTGACTGATCTGCCTTTTATACTGTTCTTGCAAAACCAGATTAAAACCCCATACATGTTAAATACAAAGCATGAACCAGCATGAACTAGAGCGGCATTGTAAGCGCAATGTGGGGTGAATATAAAAGCCATTGAATAATTATTAGGTATGATTACAATTATGTAGGCCTGACAATACATGCATTTCAAAATGGAATAAATATTTAAATGTCCAAGAGCTGTTAACAATTAGACAAAGCAGCTTTACCATAAAATGAGTGTAGATGCCAAATGAGTAGCCTGAGTCAACAGTGACAGGGAGAAAGCCTTAATGAGGTTCAAATGAGGATCCCCTCCTATGGGTGAGACCGGAGAACAGGATTACATTCTTAAGCGGCCTTTTATAGCAGAATATAAAGGGACGTGAGCAGTAATGCTCGATGTTCAGTGTAGGATACAGTATGTTCAGGTGTAAATTTGAGAAGAAAGAACATATTCTAATAAATTCAGAATTTATCGTACATTGAGGAGTTTTATTTTAAGTAATGTAACTTTCCTTACACATTTAACACTGTACCCGATCACGGCAGCAACTCTTCCTCACTACATTTTCCACTGATCAGCACTTATGTCACGTGCCACAGCCTCCCAAATCGAACACAGGAGAGCATCATGCTCAAATCGTACCTTGAACACGACTAAAGCATTTATTTTAACCTACAGTTGGGCAAATATATTTAAAAATGTATAGTAAGTGAAAATCAAAACGATTAATTTGGGACCACGGCTTTTCCTCACAACATCACTGCCGCCACATAACTCTCTACGACACGCAGTGCTGACTTCCTCATCACAGTGCAGAAGAGCACTGTGTTTACTGAAATTGAAAATGCAGAGTACGCCTTCTGCTGAATATGTATTTATGTTTATTATCGGATTCCTGTTGTAAAATCTAAATATCCCAAGTCAGGGTGTTGTAAAACCTGTAATAACAACATAGATATTAGCCTGTGCTGGATACAGGACACTGGGGAGAAGGGGAAACATAAAGTCCAAGAAATACAACCAGAGGAGAACCCCAGAACTATGGTGGTTTTTTAGGGCCACTCTTATCAAATAGTAACAGCTACTAAAAGCTAAAATAGTAACAGCTGACTTAGAGAAGAAACCCGTAATATTACGAGAATAAAGCAGTAATACTTTAGAAAAGCAACCAGGAAAATCACATCATTATGGTTTTAACCAAGGGACGTTGAGGATTTGAAGTTATACTGTCGTATCGGTTTTACCTATAAATCCTCGATCTGCTGACCCATCAGCATCGGGTTGTCATTAGTATAAGAACGCTAAAATATCTGTGCAAGAAATTGGGTTTGTTCAGAAGAAAGAACCTGACTGACTTGAAGGAAATAATCTCTTTTGTTAAAGCACAATTCTCAGGCAGTGGACCACAACTGGGCTATTGGTGGTTACATCTGCATGCCATTCCCAAAAAAATTTTTCCCCAAGTCAGCTGGGGTTTTTTTTGGGCCCTAAAATGCCAATGTACATATCTGCTTCGACCCCACTAACCACATGCACCACCATGTTGATCTTTCAGTTTTCTTTATGTATGCTATGTGTCATGTTCTGCTCTTCTTCTCACAGCTAAAGGAGCAAAGAGACAAGGAAAGAAAGGCACGGAAGGCCAAAGAGAACGGTGAGGACAACGGGGGCGAGTTTGATGACCTGGTGTCAGCGCTGCGCTCTGGTGAGGTGTTTGACAAAGACCTGTCCAAGATGAAGCGGAACCGCAAACGCATCAACAGCCAAACCACAGACGCGGGCAGGGAACGCCCTGTTACCAAACTCAACTTCTGAGATGTGGCCGCACAGATCTGGGATGTAGCCCCGCTTCCCAGAGTCACCTTCATTCTGCTCTGCTCTCTAGGACTGTACTGATCCCTCAGTGGAGAATATCCATGGTGATGGATACTCAGAGCGCTCGCTTGCTTCCCTCCTCTAGAACTGAAGGGGGAGATTTGTGAAAGAGCTCCTATTGACTGGAATGGGTAACTGTTACAACGTCAAAATGTGACTGATGCCAAAATTCCTTCATTCAGAGATTTTCATTCTTTGTTGGGATACACTTGCACTTGGTGCTGGCGTACCAAGATTAAAGACTTATGATACATGTTAAAAACACTAGTCAAATCTGGATTTGACCTCTGCGGGAACATAACACAGGTACTGTATTTGATTTTCAACTGCAGGACTCCTCCAGCCATCGCAAGAAATTTAGCAGCAACAAAAGCTGGTCACGGCATGAAGCCTGGCATGCAGGATAGAACCTGCCTAATTCAGCCTGGATCCAGATTAAGGCAACTGAACATAGCCTGGTCCAAGTTAAGAGCTTAATTAGAAACCCTGCCTGGCATCGTAAGAAACTAAACAGCCTTGTTCTATTCCTTCACTCTTAAGAACCACATTTATATATATATATATATATATATATAAAGTGCTTTTAACAAACACTAATGCCGGTAACCGTGGTTACAGGTGGCTTGTTGCAGCATAATAGAGAACCGCATCATATATCAGTCACAGGCTGGCTGAGGATCATTTGTAATGACACGTTTTAATACGAGGTCTAGGCTCATTTCGTGTGAAACACTTTGGCTGGTCACTTGTGCAGATTCTATGCATTTATGTTAACGGATCTTGTCGTGAAATGTACACTTATTTAAAAAAAAGCAACATAACCAAATCAATGCAATACTTTCTCCCTCAGCTCTTCCTTCATTGCTGGATACGCTCCAGGGTTTTTATTCGTGGTATAGTTTATGTTGTGGCAGTTTTCTTTTTTTTTCAGTGTGAGACCATCTCCATTGGACTTTTGTAATTTAAAAATGCCCACCATTGTAAGATGGAGCTTAACGGTGAATAAATGGGAGATAATTTGAGTTACTGTTGTGGTTTGATTTCCCAAAGAACGGCAGGTGGTCCCTGATAAATCCATTGTAAGTTGAATGCATAAGTTACATAGAATACAGGTAAAACACATTAAACTACAGTAGGGCAAAATCATTAACATTACAGCATATTTTGTAATACAGTACTATGTACCTCGTAAGTTACTGAATAATGGCTTGAAGTGAAAAACAAAAATGATTACAGTTGCAAGTTTTATTTTAAGTAATGTAACTTTCCTTACACATTTAACACTGTACCCGACCACGACAGCAACTCTTCCTCACTACATTTTCCACTGATCAGCACTTATGTCACGTGCCACAGCCTCCCAAATCGAACACAGGAGAGCATCATGCTCAAATCGTACCTTGAACACGACTAAAGCATTTATTTTAACCTACAGTTGGGCAAATATATTAAAGTATAGTAAGTGAAAATCAAAACGATTAATTTGGGACCACGCTTTTTTCTCACTACATTTCTTTCATTTCCACCAAATGGCTCCCTACATCATGCACTGCTGATGTCCTCATTCTGCACGACAGTGTGCACCAGAGTGTTATACTGAATATCGCTTGCCTGGAGTCTTGTTAAATGTGTATTTGTTTGTTATCGGATTTCCATAATAAGTCTTTGGTGCTCTAGTACTACTAAAACTAATAGCTTAACATTTACATTCAACCATTATAAACAACATGTTTATTTTTAGCTTTTGACACCAGCTTAAATCTGTTCAGGGCTGTAGGGGACCCACAGGATTACTAGAAAGGCTGCCCGTCCATAGCATGACAAAGGCACACACAGGGAACTTTTACAGAAACGTAACGGTGAAAAAGTCTTAGGCCATCATTAGCTTTTTTGTTTTGCTATAATTATTTCTCTTTATTAGAATACTCTCCTTATGCTTCTGATGCTATCTGACCCTTCCACAGTCTAAAGAAGTTTGATCAGGAAAAGTAATATTATTTTCTCAAAGGGAACACTGTGAAAAAGGGATGTTCTAAGCTAAGATATGTTTAAGCGCACAAAGATTGGAATTAAGGTCAGAAGGAAAAGATCTAAGATTAAAATTTTTGGGTCCAATCATCGATAATATATTAGTAATGTAACATTTGCACCTCGGCCCATCGAGTCCTTAAAAACATTAATGGGTCATCCAGAAACATTTACACAGAACAATTTCTTTTTTTCCAAATTTTTTTAAACTAATGCTATTGCTGTAGAAATTGCTGTAATAGCTAGCCAGGTAGCACAAGTCGTTTACATCTGGGAGAGGCCCCGTCTCTTTGGTAGATTAAAGAACAAGAGGTGAAGGAAACGGTGAACCCAAAGAGTTCAACTTCGCTTGCAGAGGAATTCTCAGGAAATATAAGCTGAAAAGCAAGAAATGGAGCAACATTATAAAAGCAGTAACAATTCACCTGCAAAGACATGGTCCAAACACTAGTTTCGAGCTATGACTTGTTGAGATGAAAATACTTTAGCAAAAAAATCTACTTTAAGTTTTGCTTTAGATAAGTTGCAATCTGCACAAACTGTTCACTTAGGAAGCAACACTGATTGACAATCAATTTCACCTGCTGTTGTGCAAATGGAACAGACAGGTGGAAATCATTGGCAATTAGCAAGACACACTCAGTAAAGGAGTGGTTCTGCAGGTGGGGACCACAGACCACTTCAGTACCTATGCTGTCTGGCTGAAGTTTTGGTCACTTTTGAATGTTTTAGCTTTCACACTCGTGGTAGCATGAGACAAGGGGGGAACAGGAGGAGCACTGCCAGAGCCCTGCAAAATGACCTCCAAGCAGGCCACAAATGTGCATGTGTCTGAACATACAATCCATGAGGATGGTATGAGGGCCTGACGTCCACAGATGGGGGTTGTGCTCACAGCCCAATACCGTGCAGGACGCTTGGCATTTGCCAGAGAACATCAGGATTGGCAAATTCGCCACTGGCGCCCTGTGCTCTTCACAGATGAAAACATTGAGCACGTGACAGATTCTGGAGACGCCATGGAGAGCGATCTGCTGCCTGCAACATCCTTCAGCATGACCGGTTTGGTAGTGAGTCAGTTATGGTGTGGGGTGGCATTTTTTAGAGAGCTGCACAGCCCTCCATGTGCTCGCCAGGGGTGGCCTGACTGCCATTAGGTACCGAGATGAGATCCTCAGACCCCTTGTGAGACCATATGCTGGTGCAGTGTGCCCTGGGTTTCCTCCTAATGCAGGACAATGCACGCACCTCATGTGGTTGGAGTGTGTCAGCAGTTCCTTCATGATGAAGGCATTGATGCTATGGACTGGCCTGCCCGTTCCTCAAACCTGAATCCGATTGAGCACATCTGGGACATTGTCTCGCTCCATCCATCAACGAGACGTTGCACCACAGACTGTCCAGGAATTGGCTGATGCTTTAGCCCAGGTCTGGGAGGAGATCCCTCAGGAGACCATCCGCCACCTCATCAGGAACATGCCCAGGTGTTGTAGGGAGGTCATACAGGCATGTGGAGGCCACACACACAATACTGAGCCTCATTTTGACTTGTTTTAAGGACATTATATCCAAGTTGGATCAGCCTGTAGTGTTTTTTCCACTTTAATTTTGTGTGACTCCAAATCCAGGCCTCCGTTGGTTAATAAAGTTGATTTCCATTGATGATTGTTGTGATTTTGTTGTCAGCACATGTAACTTTGTACAGAACAAAGTTACAATTCAATGAGAATTTCATATTTTCAGATCTAGGATGTGTTGTGTCCCCTTTATTGTTTTTTGAGCAGTGTACAGTGTACATTATCATTTTTGTTTTGTTTTATATTCAATGCCACAAACCTATATAAAAGCCTGGTCATGTCCAATCCAAACGAACAAAAAAGCAACAATGAAACCGTAATACATATGTTTATTCATATGGCCCAGCACTTCTGCAATAAAAAGCTCTAAAATATGTCACGTTCAAGTTTGCTGCCTTGCTTGGCTGCCAAGCGCAGGCACATGATGCACCCTGGCGGTCAACTGATGAAAGTGTTCAACACAAATATGACCACAGGATTTGGCTTCTGCTTGGCTGGATTGAAAGCCAGCATCCACATCTGCTCTTTATGGATAATCAGCTACGCTATACACAACAAAACTCAAATAAGCTGGAACTGAAACAGTTCTTTAAGACTGTCCGAGTATGCGACACCTTCACCTCCATTGTAGTCCCTCATCCTAGAAGTACCTCTGGTAGTGTATGATTAGGTCATTTGATTTCCTACAAAATCATCAGTCATCTCTCTCCAGTTATGATCAATGCTAAAAACTAGAACAATTAAGAGTGCTTCTCTAGCTCATTAATCTTCTGCTTTAGCGCTTGAGCAGATTTATCTGAGCAGGAAACCATTCTTAAGGGGGTCCTCATTCTCCACAGTGTAACAAGCCACTCCAGTGTAGTGACCATGACCTGCAACCTCTACCACCACTGCCTTGAATTCCCCACATGTCGTCTCCTGCAAACACACAAAGGTTCATTACACTAAGAATAAAGAACTATACTGGCCATATACACTGCTCACAGAAATATTTATTTAAATATGGGTATTTATCTTAAAATGAATACAAACAGGATCCCACAAGAACTGCTGGACAATCTGATCGTGTCCATATCCCATCGCTGTCGGTGTGTTTTGGCAGTCTTGGGTGTCCATACACCTCCACGAATATGTCACTTGCTACTCAATCACGATCACTGAGTTTGCATCTCATTTGCGTAATTGAACAACTTTCTATAACTTTTCATTTGCTTTTTACGAAATAAAATCCAAGTGTTTCTTTTATAATTGCTTCATAATTATTCCGAAATAACCCCTAACTCTTGTGGACAGTGTATATTGCTTGTAGACCTAAACTTCTTATTAGCCACACTGACTGCTAATGATGCCCTAGGCTTGCTCAGTTTGGGATTGGCCCTAACAGATAATCTAATACTGTAAAGCTTATTTGAGACAATGCTCCATTGTAAAAATACATCTGATTAATATAATAAAACTTACAGGCATGTAATCTCCATAAACAATCAGTGACAGCATAGACAGTAGAGTGGGCTGTCTTAAATGACCTGGAGTCTTTCAGTAGGGCACTCATAATTCCCACTTCCCCAACAAGTCAGTTCATGAATATTCTACCCAGCACTTCTAAAACAAAAATCAAAAGCATCACTGGGCTTTAAATATCTGCCAGATGTGCAACAGGATTCATGGATTGAAAGAGGTGGTACAATCCAGTAAATGTCTTACTGTGTCACAAAGCATGTTCATTATTGGCTGAAGAAGTAATTGCATTTGATCAAACTAAAGGCCATAATGTATAGAAAGTAGCTGAATTTAAAGGTGTATAGAAGCATATGGGTGTACCAGCAGTGGAAAACCTCCAGTCTACAGGAAATTCTCGTCGGAACTGTGTCCGAAAATGTCAGACAGGGACCGTCTGCATGTTCAGATGAATCTCGTTTCTGCCTGTATGAGAGAGATGCTAGGCGTTGAGTTTATCGCAGACCTTAGGAAGCCTTCAATGTGGACTGTGTGCAACTGCGTGTGGTTCAAGCTGGAGGAGGTACCTCAATGTTCTAGAGGTGTTTTAATTATGTGGAAATTGGTCCTACCTTTGAACAACAACGCCTACACTAAGCTGCTGGACAACCAGGTTTTGCCTTTTGCTTGCTTTATCACTGATGAACAAACAATTCCGGACTGGCCCGCAAAAACCCCAGATGTGAATCTTGGAGTCTGTGGGACTACCTTGAACACTGATGTCGCCTACATTCATGCCAAATCAAATGGCAGCTGTTATTTTTGCTTGTGGATGTAACAAGCAGTAAATGACTATTTCAAGCTTACCTTTTCTGTTTCACACCTGATCTGAATTTGATGAACTGACGTCATAATGGTATCCTCTGGTACTAAAACTGCCTGAATCACTATGACCTATTCTGCAAGCAGGCTTGGTGATTGTACATTCCAACAGGATTGATTACATGCTCCTCTGTTACAAGGTTATCCACATACTGTATTTTCAGCTCTGTACATATAGAGCACAAGATTTTGCAGCGCTGAATTAGAGAATTCACAGCTTTAATTATTATTATTGTTTTTAAGTGTTCATTTCATGTACCTGTATTGCTCTGCCTGTAAACACAGCTCCAGTAATTCCGCTCTTGAAGCTCACTGTCTGATGCAGCTGGATGAGACCTTTGTGGTACTGCAGTGCAATACGAGCAGTGACACCAGAACCAGTGGGGCTCCTGTCCACCTGATACAATATACATAACTCGTTAGATGGCATGGCAGTTTTAGAGACATCCATGACCAACATTCGTCGTTAACCTCTCTTAATGGCACGTTCCTGTTTCATGATGTTCCCTTCATAATGGAATGACTGCCAGGACTTTGATGGAATGCTAATGCTTGGGAATCCAAAGACAAATGGACAGCAAGCCACTGCTGCATAGCTGGATCCAAAAGTGGACTTTAAAATAATCAATATTAATAAATAAAATGTGTTCGTCTGCTTATCTCAAGTTGTAACACGTTTATATTTGAGTTACTGTTGCCTTTTTATAAGCTTAAACCACTCTGGCCTGCTGCTCACCGGATATTTTTTCATTTTTGGATCAACAGGATGCCTTGACCATGTACTGTCTATAGACTTGAGTTCACAAAGTTGCTGTCATGTGATTTAGTCCCTGGTGAGTAGGGCTGGGCGATATGGTAAAAAAATATTTTATCACGATTATTAAAGACATTTTCACGATACATGTGATAAAAGATAAAATGCATTAGTAGTTCTTAAAAGCTAATAAATATTATCCCATACTTAGTAAAGTGCACTTTATCCAGTAATCCAGGACTAATGACACTCTTTATAATGAAACATGCAGTTGGTCAGTGTTCCTGAAGCTCTGACGATATCCTCGATATACTCAGTAAAACATATCGTCTATCACATTAACAAACTGAATCACGATACGATAAGATATTGTCATATTGCCCACCCCTACTGGTGAGTATAGATGAAAATTGTGATGTGTAAAGTTTTTTCCCATCCAAATGAAGCATTATATTGCAATACAATTGGCAACATAAGACCACTAAAGCATCACTAATAGCTTTCTGCTCATGAAGAACATAAAGAATGTACAGGTTACAATTTTGTGAGAGATTTTTACACTACTATCAAATGTGGAACAGGCAATACACTGCACTGGACTCGGCTGTGTTTCAAATATACCATTTTCTTTTCAAAAATCAGTTCAAGATATGACAACAGAGAAGACTGCCTCACCTGAGCATCAGCAAACACACACACGTTGGCCATGGGCTCATCAGAGAAGTTATCTTTGCCATCAGTAAGGATGGTGCCATATAAAAAAGCCAGATCTTCACTAACAGGATGGTGGAGTTTCACCTGTCAAAACATTACGCTTTATTTTAAAGCCTATTTGGGATTATAAACCACTTATACTTTGCAGATCCAGATGAATAATAGTATTGTAGTATTGTATTATAATGTTGTACCTGAGCTTTAACTGCATTAGTCACAGCAGTGGCTGCATCCACAAGGTCTCTGGTTCTGGATTTATTTACATCTAGTCCAAATCTTTCAGCATTCACAAAAGCATAAAGGGCTCCTCCATAGCTTATGTCCACCACGACTTCACCATATTCTGGTACTCTGACGTTCACATCTAGATAGGTGAGAAAAATCATTTATTTTAATTGTGTTATGGCCCTTACTAATAACCAAGTTAATAAATCAATCATCTAATTGTGTGTGTTATGACCGGTGCACAGGACATTTGAACTGTGTTTGGTTCTTCGGGTTCATTTAAAACTGGTTGGGAAATTTCTTTTGACAAATGACTTGATACTCATTTTGAAACTTTAAGTTTTGTTTTGAAATTCTACTATGCTTTGTTGCTCATTAAAAACCTCGCTTTGGATGCTCACACACATCACTATACTATTGTGCATACCACTAATGCCATACTCTGTCCATTCAGACCCACACTATTCACTTTCACTGTGGATTCCACACATTTATACATTGTCTTATACGCTTATCCTAGTTAGGGTCATGTGAGAGCCGGTGACCAACCGGAGATGCAAGGCAGGAATAACCCTAGACAGGGCGCCAATCCATAGTAGGTCACACACACACACACACACACACACACACACACACACACACAAACACGTTAAGGGGACTTTGGAAACGTAACCTAACACACATGCCTTTGGACTTAATGTTAAGGCTTAAATGTAAAAATAATTTAAATGCTTCAGGATTGATTAATAGCACTGCCATTGTTAGGTTTTGAAAAACATAAAAAAGCATATATGAATTACAAGAAGCGGTATGGTATTTAACCATGTAGTCCTTTGTGCAAAATGGCGCCAGTCGTGTGCACTTGCTAGGGGCCCTCCCTTATTTGGGACCTAAGGGGGAAGATAGAGCCGGGGCGTGAGTATATTTAATTGGCTCCACCAGTAAGGTAGGCGGAGCCCAGGTGAGTTTTA
>JAUZST010007869.1:0-13898 GCA_034779995.1 Parotocinclus haroldoi | reverse complement strand
TTATAAAGAGTCCTCGCTGATCCGGGACAGGTGTGCACAATCAAGGCACGCCTGCGCAGTCGTCAGGCGTGACAGGCTACAGTCAATAATTGTATACCTACAGGTCACTGTGATAGCAGGTGAACCTGACAGGATGTAACTTAAAGGTGAACTAATATACACATAATAAAATGACAAATCTGGTGTATATAAGTTATAAAAATACATTATGGCCAATTTCAGTTCTGGGAAGGTTTTCTAAGCCCTTTCAGCAAGCCCTTCTTATCAAAGGTGTCTTAGGGAGGAGACTCTGAAAACCAGACAGTTCTTCATCAAAGTCCATTTCTTTATTGTTTTAAATACTACTTTGTTTTGGGAGAGCATGGCCTACATTTGATGCACTGACTTGTTTTGAGATAGAAACCTATGAAAGTGTCACACTGGCGTCTTTAGATCAGCTCTCTTACCATTGTTTGGCTATGAAGTTTCCATGTCTGTATTCTTTTATTCTATTATGAGACTGCTGTCAGTAAATGTGACTGAAATAACAGACACCACTAACTAGTGTCCACAACCCTATGACCAAATTGTGTATAAAAATACAACCTGCTAGTTTTTTTTTGTACTTGATGTTGTCAGCACTCGTTGTTCTTGTTTGTTTTCACTACCAGCACACATCTGAAAATATCCTCCAGGTTAGACAAATGTGGCAGTGCTGATTTTTTTTTTAAAATCCTGATGCTCAACTGTCAACAGTTTAATTTCAGACTAAGTATGTTAATTCCAGCCATTAAGAATGAATGTCATTCATACATACTATTCAAATATGTCCTGAAAATGATTCCTTTTCCTGTTGTTATTTGGATTGAGAAGACTGCAGTTTTGAGTCGGAGTGAAATTGGTGAAATTACAAAGCAATTCCATTTAAATCCATTTGCTTTGATGCTCCCTGTAATACTAAATGGAAGCTTTCAAAATTGAGATCCTGCTTAAAGCCTGCGTGAGAAGCAATAATATGGACCATTCAGCAAAATAGTTACATATGTATACTCAGGTCAAATGGCAGTTTAGTCAAATCAGTAAACCTTACGTGTCTTTGGACTATGTGAAACATGGGCACACATAGTAAACTCATGCAGATGTGGGGAGGATTTTTCGAGTCTACACAGAAGAAATCCAGGCCACTTCAGCTAGGGATTGAACCCAGGACCGTCTTGTTGTTAGGCGGGGGTGCTACCTACCAAGCCATTGTGCCACCCCTATGCTCATCGACCAATTAATGCCTGAATCATAGCATACATATCAGTCTAGCTTTTTTTGTTTGCGTTGTAGGATAAAACACATAACAGGCTAAAGCACATATTCATTCATTCATTGGTTAGCTTCCGCTTAATCCACATGGAGTCGCGGGCCAGCCGGTGCTCACCTGGCAACTCTGGGTGCAAGGGCAGGAACAACCCTAGACAGGGTGCCAATCCATCATAGGGCACACACACAAAAAAGTGACACACAACTATTCACACACTAAGGGGTATTTCAGAGACACCAATTCACCCAACACACATTTCTTTGGAATTAATCGCTCCATCCTGGGATTGAACCCGGGACCTTCTTGCTGTGAGACAGCGGTTAACACAATGCCCGTGGAACATATGTAAATATAACACATTTGTCCTAATTTTAAAGAACCATCAACAATCAGTTCTGAGACCCTAAAAAACAATAGAGAACTTTCTGGAAAGGTGGCCAAACTTTACATGATTAAGAGTTTTAGAGCATTTAGAAAAGATGCCATATTTCGAAATATGCCATTTGACCGGGCGTGGGGGTGGCGGGGAGAGGGTTTGAATATTCAAACGTGTATCAGTTAAATGTGCATGTAGATGAATATATGCGTTACTGCATGAATATAGCACAGTATATGAAACTGAAAGGTCTGTATGTATTTATACGCATTAGAATGATGAATATTTGGACAAATGAATGAGCTATATGAATAAATTCAAACCACCAGATTACATTAACTGCGTAATTAGCAGGTAGTGTCCTAGTGTAGTGGTTCAACGTGCTTTAGCACATCCAGCTGAATCTCTACACTGCCATCTATTGGCCGTACAGTTTAATGCTGATTATCGTTCTTACCATGGCAGTCCTTTGGAGAAAACAAATGTCTCTCATGTGTCTCTTTATTTGCCCTTACCACGCCTCAGTGGACTGTTAGTAGAGTGTACTGTTTCCACATTTCTTGCTGTCTTATACTAAAATAACTATTGTCAACCACATCAGCCAGTTTCTGTACAAAAACACACATTCCTCAGCTTCTGTACAGAAAACTACATGCTCCAGCTCCTGTACGGAAAACTACATGCTCCAGCTTCTATCCAGATGACTACATGCTCCAGGTCAGTTCAAATGAACTATATGATCCAGCTCCTGATCTTCTGTGCAAATGCTCCTGTACGGTGGACCACTAGCTTCAGCGCTGTCCATTGGAATAAAAGCTTAATCTCCTGTACAGATGATCCAGCTCCTGTACAGATTGTACAGATCAATACAATCTCCTGCTTCTGTCGGGTGATCTATATGATCCAGACACGCTATAGGAGACTCCATGTTAAATATGCTGGACTGCATAACTGAGCTCTGTAGCTCCAGGAACTGTACAAGTTTTAGGTTTGCCCACAATGGCAAGATTTGTTTAGTCTTTTTTTTATTTTTTTACTGCTATTGCTTTTTACATTTACATTACGTAATTTAGCAGGCATTCCTTATTCAGGTAAGACATTTGCTCCAGGATCCATCAGTGGCAGAGGTGAGATTTAAACCAGTCCTGTCCAGTACCCTAACTCCATTGTTCTCCTTCCTCAGGGGGTGCCAAAGGTCACAGGGGGTTCACAAGGCTGTTTCTGCTGTGAGGTGCTCTGAGTTTGTCAGATGTTAAATAAAATGAAAATGCACTCTGTATGTAAGCAATTGAGTATATAAAATGAGATTTTCACTCAAAAAAGAGTGGGCTATGTTGTAAAAGAACACAAGAAAAGAGGAAAACGCTTTGATGTATTATGTATTTTTGCCAGTAAAGATTTGAAATTGTGTGTGTGTGTGTGTGTGTGTGTGTGTGTGGAGGGGCTGGGCTGGTGGTAGTGTGCAGTCCAGTAAAATATTGTTGTGCCCCTCTAAATTCAAGGTTAAGAAAATGAGGTTAAAAGGTCGATTTTGTCTTGGATTGTTGGGTATAACTTACCAAAAATGCACATTAGACCTTCAAAAAGGCATCAGTTACATAAGCATAAACAAACTGAATGCAATTAATAAAAAATAATGATTTTTTTTCTCAAGGCAGAATAACGGCCTTATCAAATCACTTAATCCAATTAGTGTTTAGCAGGCTTATTTTTATGCCCAGTTGTGCCCCTACAACTGACTGGCAGGCAGGTGGGTATGTACAGTTGTGCCCCTCTAAATTCTGAAATCAAACGAAATTATTCCTAACAGGTGTCATCTGCAAAACGCACCCAGTATAAATAGTATAAATAATAACAGTTTAAATAGTATAAATAAGTATAAATAACAGGTTTAAATAGTATAAATAAGTATAAATAACAGGTTTGAATAGTATAAATAAGTATAAATAACAGGTTTAGAAGCTCGACTGAAACTCACTGGAGAACGTAACAGGTGGTTGGTTTTGCGCGCTCTCGCTTTCCGCGCTCTCGTCGGCCCCGCCCCCTCCGCGCGCCGGTGACATGGTCGGTGCGCGCGGTTTCCTCCCTCGCGCCTTCAATTTCTCCGCAGATCTCCCGGTGAATGCGAGAGGACACGGTACAGCGGTTCGTCTGCCAACGGTGAGTGTGAAAATTCCCTTTGAAGCACGAACGGCTCGGTTATTAACGACGGAGAGCGGGTCGTACTTCGGTGTGAACTTCAGAAAGTTAAAGCGCAGTTTTGTGACGGGCTCGCGCTCCCCGAGTGTAACTGTTTTAACTGTCATTTTCTGTCTGTACCACTGGACACTTTAGCAACGGAGAGTTTAGTTTCTGCCCAAAGGGACCACGCAGCCATATTATTTCGATATGTACAGATACTAACGCGTTAACTTTTGAAACTTTGTAGTTTTCGCGACAATTAAGTAACAGTACTGTTATTTCTAGCTATATAACCTATAGACCTGGTTCTGAAATCTGATTGGCTGAGCTTCAGTTTAAGCCATTGTCGTGTACAGACCGATCACTTTATCAGTTACCCCTCCCTCTGTCTACGCGCACTGCCCATTTTAGCGCTACTTACCATATAGATGCACTTTGTAGTTCTACAATTTCAGAATGTAGTCCACACGTTTCTCTAACTACACACAACTTTGTTACTACCCTTTACTCTAATGTTCTGTTTTGGTCAGGCCCCCCCACCCCCCACTCACACAGAGATCCGGTACTATTCGGGTGGTGGATTATTGGGCTGCTGGAGTTTGGAAGCCCTGTGTTTACTCACTGTCCACTTTATTAGGCACATCTGCCTTATTGCTCCTCCTCAGAATTGTAAAGGCGGACAGCAGCTCATCTGTTGTTGTTGCATCTGTCAGTTTGTGTTACTCCTCCTGGAATCCTTCATCAGTGCTCACAGGATGCTGGAGGATGGACATTTTTTGGCTGCTGGACTAATTTCAGTCCAGCGGTGACAGTGAGGTGTCGTCTGCCACCACCTTGTCGGTGTCACTGCAGTGCTGAGAGTGATCCACCACCCAAATAGTACTGGATCTGTGGGGGTCCTGACCAATCGAGAACAGAGTAATGTGTAGCCAGAGAAATGGATGGACTACAGTCTGTAATTGTCGGACTGTAACGTACTTGTACGTGGTATTTGGAGCTGATATAGCTGATACGGTCCATATATTAAGGACGTGTACCTACTAAAGTGATCAGTTATTTTTTTTACACGTTTTTGATGCCTTTCACTTTTAGCTTTATGAGATTTCAGAGATTGTTACTTTGCCGTTGGCTTGATAAACCTGTTTTAAACTTTACTTAGTCAAAGCTGCAAGCACCTATGCCTGGATAGCACAGGGCCAGGCACAGCTGAGCCCTGGGTGGGACTCCCGTTCATTGTAGGACTGTGTCCCTAGTGTCTGCTGAACCACCCAAACAAAAACGCTTGTTCATGTCTTTTTTTTGCACTTTTATCCAGCACTGTATACTCACTTATATTTTGCATAGTTAAATATCCAATTACAGTAGCCTATGACTGTAGTTGGATGAGCAGCTCCCAGTTCCACTGCTGTCTTTGTGAGGTGGAGTTTCCTCCTCCCAAATTGGAATACGTGAGCATGAAGTTACCCTTTACAATGCAATACAATTTTTAGAGTTTAAACTTTAATTTGGATTTATTTAATGGATTACCAGTGGGAATGGTGTGATCAGATGACCTGAATTGAGGAGTTAAAAAAAATGCAGCGACATCCGAAAATGAATAACCACCATTAGGCCAGGACTGGTCTATGTTGGGCAGCTGAAAATCCCAACCCAGCAGCATTTTGTGGTTTGGAAACACATGCTAATAAAGAACATTGCACAGGTGTGTAAGATGAAGCACGGGTTTAAGCTTATTCATCCACAAGCTGTACAAAGACATTAGGTTAAGAAGAATAAGTATTAAAACAAAGAGGGGCCAGTGAATTAAACACAGGTGCTGATTTATTTGATATATGTCGCCAAAGAGAAAGATCCCCGACCAGACTGTAAGGCAAGGGAAAAGTGGTTCAAAGATTTCTTCCTTTCATGGCAGTGTGAATGGTGAAACACGTTCAGTCAGACCAGGTATTTTTGGTATTCACTTCTTCCTCCTTAAATGCAAACTTTAAAAAGCCTTGCACTTGCATAGACTGTCAAAAGCTGCTTTTGGCTTGCTAAAGATTCGAAGAATTCTGTGTATATAAAGCTGCCCACAGTACAGTTCCAGCACTCCCAGCTCTTGTCTTGCATCCAAGAAAAGTTCTCTCAACAAAAGTAACCACACAGAAAACATGCAATTCTTGGCTTTCTTTTGCTTCTTGTCTTCAGTATTCTGTTTTTACCATTCACAATGCGTTAATATGAGCGACAGCTTAAGGTTAGCGATTGCCTCCATGTGCTCTGCTTTGTTTGTTTATTCCAAGGGGGCGTGTCTGGAGGCCTGATGTTCACACACCTGAGCTGATGGCTGGATACGAGGCCACATTAACACACTGCTCATGAAAATTAGGGGATATTTCAAAATGAAATATTCCATAATGACACGTCCGCTCGTTTGGGTGAGCAGTGAATTTGAACCTGCAGTGCAGCCTGTTAGGCAGGGACGAAACGGAAAGTGAATATTGTGAATTCGGCAGCTGTGCAGATTGTTTCGCTGTCTGACTGAACACGTAGGAACGGTGTTGAGTGGTGGAAGAATGCTGACTGATATAAGCCACTCGAGGTTGGGCATTACAGTGATTTTTATCTCTGCTGTTTGCTGTACTCTTTCCTGTGATCATATCAGTGTAACTCATAACTGGTCAGGGTTTATTGCTGGTAGCGCTGACATCGGTGAAAATACGGGACGCAGTAATTGTAATAAGAAACTTCATCTCAGAACATGACCACAATGCTCGTGTACGTCATATTCGCCAGTAACGTTATAGCACTGGCGTAACAGGTTAAACATGAGATACGTAATTACATTTTCTGCAGAAGCTGTTCCTGAAAAACTGCACCAAAGCTGTTCAGCCACCCTCTCTACACTCAACAGTGTATGGTAGTAAAGATTTGAAAAGTATAAGGCGGTTTCCAAACCCAACACAGCAACGATTTACAAATGAGTCCTGAGTGCACAGAGGCACAACTGGCTGTGTCTGAGGGAGGAGAGGCCGTATGGGGGAATACCCCTCAGTGCTGCAACACCGATTTCTTTCTGATCCTGAGCAACAGACAGATGTCCAATTCAGGGTGCACATTCACCTGCAAGACTGTTAGACACAGGGGTCCTCGCGACTGCGACGCGGTTAAAGCGAATACAAAATGAAACAAAATAACGAATAAATCAATAGAAATGACATTATGGGAATTATGTGACTATAGCCTTAAATGCGAGGCAGAAAAGGCTTTCACATGTTAGTAACAAACAGATTGAAATAAGAATGGGAACTGCAGCCTCACTGCTCCGAGACCCCGGTTTGATCTCGTCCCTGGGCTCCATCTGCATGTCCTCCCTGTGCTTGCCCTGCGGGTTTTCTCTGGGTACTCCGGTTTCCTCCGACATACCAAAGACGTGTTCGAATATGTGTATGAGTGTACGTGCCCTACGATGGATTGGCTCCCTATCTAGGGTTGTCCCTGCGTTGCACCCTGTGTCACCAGCTAGGCACCAGCTCTCCCGTGACCCTGGCAGGAATAAGCGTGTAAGAAAATTAGTGAATGAATGAATATTGGAGTGCATTATCAGAACAGCTCTACTCTAATTAAGCATTAATCGTGTCAAAATGTCATTACGTTGCGGTTGTTTAACTTAATTAATATCGCATTTGAAATCTCTTTTGAGTTGGAAATAAGGTTTTCTGTTTTGGCAGCAGTGATGTGATAATGGCTGTCATAATGGTAATTAGTGCAGACAGTGCAGAGGGCAGCGCAAGCGGAAGGGGTGCACATTTAGGAGCCTGCACTGTGCACACTTGTCACAGTTTAGCAACGGACGATAAGAAGGAGAAGGAAGATAATTACCGGGGCCAAATGATTCATTCTGAATTAACTCTTACAGCCATGGAGTTAAGCACTGTAATTAGTGGTTGCAATAAGATAAAGATAAGATAAAGCTTTTCTCTGATTTTACTCAAACCAGGTCTTTGTCTATTGGTAATGGTGGCTTTTTATCTCTAGTGTACAATGAGTTTATGAAAGTAATGGAGTCCTAAAGGGTTTTAGTGCCACCCATTAGACTGTATGGCTTCAGCTACAGCTAGTCACAATGTAAGAGAAATGGTGAAATGGCGAAAGCAGCATGGGCCCTTTAACCTGTCAGTCCCAATGAAAGAGGTGTGGCACCTGTCTCAGCCAGTGTATGTGTGCATAGAGATCATCAGTGTCCTTATTTCAACTGTCACATACAATTACATACTGCTACAGACGAGACGTGGCAGCATGCACATATGAGAACAATTCGATCGCACAGGATGAAAATGTGAATTGAAAGATTTTGTTTGTCTTTACCGCCTCCAGCAACTTCAAATTACCAGGCTTTGCAATTTAAGCAGTTGTGGGTAAAGGGCCTTGCTCAGGGACCCAACAGTAGCAAACTGGTAGATATGGGATTTTAACCCTGGACCTTGTGGTTCCGAATTCACTACCTTAACCACTAAGCCACCACCGACGAAGTTTAACAGGCAGAACAGCTCCAGAGATCCCTGGTTTAATCCTGACCTCCTCAGCTAAAGTCATGGAGGCCACAAGTGCAAATGGGCTTAAAGAGAAAAGGGGCGAGCATAGGGTGAAGATTTTGTTTTGTCAAATTAATAAGTGCAAAACTGCCAGTAAGCTGTTGTTAGGAGAGGCAGACTTGGGTCTGATTTGGGTTTGGTAGAACACAAGATTGGAAGATTTTGACTGTAAAATAGAAAAAGCTCAAGGGGACGTTTTATTCAGGAAAAGCGTTAGAAAGATTTATATGTATGTCACGTTTGAATATAAAAATACAAATAGTTAACATGTTCATTAATAAACTCCATATAAGGATCGGCTATGGTGAATGTGTCATTCACAAATTTCCCACACACACACACACACACACACACACACAAACATACACACACAGAGTACACTTCAGAGTATTAAAAAATGCAGTAGGTGACATAAATTGATGAAATCATTTTTTTTTCGCTCACTTCTCTTTCATTCTCCCTCATACTCATCGTCTCACTTGTTTCCTTCTGTCTTCTTTCTGCTCTCTGTTAAATAGCCATCTCTCACATCCCATTCCTCTCTCTTTCTCCGTTTTTTTCACTCTTTTATATGCTGTCATGCTTCCTTTCTGGCGAAATGCCACCCATCTCACCTCCCTTGTCATCACTGTGCAGATGCAGCTTTTCTTCTCTTTCCCTGCTCACACTCAAGTTCTTTTGAGTTTCAATTAGGAGAGGCTGAAATGCACCTAGAGAATGTGGGAAACTAAATTAGCACGTGACTTACGTGGATGCAATGCCAGGTCATGTGTGTACGTCAGTTTTTTTAGTTGTGCGTCTGCATAGTGGAGTTCCTAAAGTAGTTAAGAAACTACATTGCAAACAATTCTCATGTCTGTGACTAGGCCATATTAGAAGGTAACGTAAGTAAGTGTGTGTGTGTGTGTGTGTGTGTGTGTGTGTGTGTGCGTGTGTGTGTGTGTGTGTGTGTGTGTGTGCGCATTTGGGGGAGGTTTTCATCCTGTCCTTGACCCTTTGTTCACCACCGGTATGTGTGTCTGGCTCTGGCTCAGCACTAAAAATGGGAGTTGACTGAATTCTAAAGCTTTTATTCACAAACTTTTTGAGTCGAAAATTTAAGCTCTTCATAAAAACATCATCAAACCACATGATCGCCTGTCACAACTTAAAATCAACATAAAGTCAGCATCAAGGAAGCTAGTGGGGAATTATTAAATGATCAGAATACATAATTACATCAGTTTGTGTGCAGCCGTGGACAAACAAAATATAATTGCTTTTATGTTGGAATTTACAAACTAGTAAAAATGTAAACGTTTCCATCAACATACAGGTTTTTCCCTTTCGCTGAGGGTCACTGGTGATAGTGGGTGGTTATAATCCACTAGGAGCTGTGCACATTTATTAATTATGCTCTGCAAAGTCGAGCAATAACCAAAGCAGTGTAGTCTCTTTAGATATGTTTCTGTCTGTATTTGTTTGTGAGGCTAAAAAATTGAAATCTCTTGGCAGAAGGGAAACTGAAATTGTAAACACGCTGAACCAGAACCCACAGGCTTGCTAGCCCACACGAACAGTGATTACAGATCACTTAACTAATGTCCCTGGAGATAAAATAACATTTTTATGTTAATCTGATGCTGTTCAAACTGAACGTATCTTCGCTGACCAGCACAGGATAGCGAGATAAGCAAACAACATTTTCATTTGTAAATACATTTCTCCTTTTTGTTACAATCCCCTCCACAATAATTGCACCTCTGGTAAAAGAAATTCACTTTTTTGGTGACTTAAACTCTCACTAAAGCTGGTTGGTATATTAGTTCTGTCTTTAAGTGCAGAAGGAATTTTATACCGAATTCACTCTGTAAGGGACTCTGTAAGATTAAAGAAAAAAAACAGAGACGGAAGATAAAAAGGTGAGATCGGAGATGCACAACAACAACTGGAAAGGAACCGTGTCTAAAAATCTGACGCTTTCTTGAGGCACTGCATATAGCAGTGGAGTTACTGTCCAGTGGAGAGAGAAGGCTTGAGCACTGATCACAACACTGGGCTCGTGGCTTACGGGGGTGAAAAAAAAGCATCTCTTTTTCTGTTTTATTTCTGCAATGTACACAATAAAAATCGAAACATTCTGCAGATGCGTCATGCATACTGATTTTTTCATTTTTATGTTATGTGTACAGCAGAATATGCTACAAACCTAAATAAAAGACAGTCATGCCACCCCATGAGGAATACTGTGATATACCGTTGAAACCCCAAAAATTTAGAAAGAAAGCGGCATACATGGCTCATACTATTCAGCACCTCTCACTTGAGGAGGCCTAAATGCTAAAAAGCTACCCTTTACTTGATGCACTATGAAAAATCAGAGAAAACTCCCATAAATCACTTTGATCAAAACCACATGGGCCACAATTATTGGAACTAGAAATAAATTTAACATTAATTGATGGAGTTTTTTTTTATATCTGCACCATCTGGAAACTTTAACTCTGGTGTCTAGGAACTTTTTAAAATAAGGGAAAGGTTACAGGTTATACAGGTTATAGTTACATATCTATATATTAGTTATAAATCAACAATTTGAACTGTCACCGCTAGAGGACCCGATTTTAATTTTGAATTCTAATGTGTGTAAATGAGGCAGAAAATCCCAGAGGTTCACTGCTGCGGTCACCATGTCTTCAAAACTACTACCAGACCATCCTAAGAGATGTTTTGGACGTCCTAGCTGGAAAAAGTATTTCATTTAATGTACTGGAATCTGAAGTTGAACTGCGTTTTTGGTTAGATTAAATGAAAACAGAGCTTATTTGTAACAAACAGTAAAAAAAACGGTTTGATGGATTAAGAAGAATGACTAGACTGAAAAACCTGATGCCTATTAAGTATGGTGGAGGGCCTGTGATACTGTGGGGGGATTTTGATGATCATGATCTTGATGGAGTCCATGAAATACTAGGGCATGTTAAATCAAAATATGTTAGTCATTGGTTCTAACAGAATAATAGTGATCCAAAACATATGTACAAAATCAAACTTCTGCCATGGCCACCTCAGTCCCCTGATCTAAAACCTGTGGGGTGAGCAAAAGAGGAAAGTGCACATGAGAAGGCATGGGACCCTGGACCATCTGGAGAGATTCTCTTAAGAGCAAGGTCTTAAATTCCCTGCTTTGTATTCTCCAACCTTTGAAGATGGTTTAAGAGAAGGCTAAGTGCTGTTTTATTGGCAAAAGGGATGTTGTTCAGAGTATTAAATTCAAGGCTGCCAATAACGGGCACATCTGGTTTTGTTACAATTAGTTATTTCTTAATGAGAGATTTTATATTTTGCAGCCTATATTTATATTTTAATTAAATATTGCTCTGCAACATTAAGCTTATGCACCCAAAGGGTACTCATCTTTAACAGTTGTGCTAGTCATTGTGGAGTGGACTGTATTTCTAAAATGTTCTTCAGACCTTCCTGTTCCATCACGGTGCCTGCATCCCACTCAAGCTGATTTTTCGGAACACCTTCACTCGTATGATTAGTGACTTATCCAAGACAGTAGTAGTTGAGAAAGTGCTGCACATCAGAAAACGGGTCCATAGCTTGTTCCATTAAGGTTCTGCTCTGTTCCAGAAATAATATAGGCGCAGACATCGAGGAGGAAGCAGCATGAGCAACACTGCTCAATTCTGCCCAAACAATAGTTCGCTCATACACTGAATCTTTGCTGAGTGCTCGCTTTGATGTACCTTACCAATACCTTGCTGTGCGCAGGTTTTCTTCATCTCCAATGCAATTTTAAACCTTTCTAGAGGGCTCTGAGATTAAGATCCCTAAACTCAGATTGTATGTGCGTTCTTTTTTGCTCCCTGTCCCAGCCTGACGTTAGGGGTGGATGATATGTGGGGACAGGGAGACTGCAAAAACTGTTGAACTAAACACATTTTATTACTTACACTGGAAACGGTTATATGGCTTCCCAAAATGTTTTAGGTAGATGCTATTTTGTTTACTAGTTCAACTCATGTTTACCCCGACCCACACAAATAAACTGTTAATAGGTATGGGCTTGTTCTTAGGTCAGTTCCTTTCACTCCACCTTGAGGAGTTTGAGATTTAAAAAGTCCCTAGTTAGTCAAATGGATTTAGTTGGATTTAAAAAGTTGTTTGATTATGCAAATGAGATGCAAACTTCATGTTAAACTGGACGAGAGTGCCCCCACATTGACTGTTCTGTAGGGTGTATGATCACCCATGACTGCCAGAACACACTGACAGTGATGGGATCAGATTATCCAGCAGTTCTCTTCATATCCATTTTGAAATATCCACCTCTGAACTGGTCCAAACTATTCACACGTGTAGCTGAATAAAATATGGGATTTCTTCTCTTAGTAAAAATGTTGGGAGTCTGTATTCCATCTGACTCTTCAGACAGGAACTGCAGGGGCCTGTGATTGAGGTGGTTCATGCCAAGCTAAACTCTCACACTAGATTAATATCGGGTAATCACACTCACATATTGGGGTTGAAAATTAGCCGAATGCGATACAAAGCTGATCGATCCGTCCATCTCAGGTCAATACCTAGATAGCGGTGATGTTTACAGGTTGCAAAGTGCACTTGTGATTGGTTTGTTTAAAAAGGTATAAACATAATAGCCGTCTGTTATTATTCTGTATTATTTCTATGAACAGAAAATTTTGTTGAGTTGCTGTGTTTAGTTTGAACATTAGTCGTAAAAACAATATGTGAAAAAAACTCCATGGATCCTGATCCAGCCTGATAAAGCATGATGTGATAGTTTTGCCAGATCACACACCCTTACCTGGTATTAATCTTTTTCAGTAAAAAAAAAAAGGCAGAAAGAAGAAAGGCACAGTACAACATGAATGTTATCAAGCAAAACAGTAAATACGTTCCTGATAGATTTGATTTAAAACATACTGCATTGCAAATTAAACCAGGAGGTACATAAATGATGTAATGAGCTGCAAAACAGTCACCATGTTTTAATACATAAAACTCACTTTGACTCACTTTTCAAGCACTTATAAGCTTTTATAACACCTTTAGAGCAACTCAAGCTCTGGTGGTTTACGGTCCTTTGATAGAACTGCCAATACACTTTTAAAGGCTGTCTGAACAAGGGATTCTGTCCAACGCTGCGTCCACAGGAATATTCTGTGCATACCTAGCTAGCTGACATCCTTCCACAGCGCGACTAGTCGAAGGTGCAGTAGATCATTTAACTAGTCTTTGAACCACTAGCAATATAAGGTAACTCTTTATTAATCCTGATGAGAAATTCTAGAAGAGTTTGTGTCTATGCTTCTCTCTAAATCCTGCCTTGTTAACAGTTGGCATCGAGCATTTTCACCTTTACCTCTTCTGCTTCGTTTGCCACGGCAACAGTCCAGGTCACACACACACACACACACACACACACACACACACACACACACACACACACACACACACACACACACACACA
>JAUZST010007868.1:0-13898 GCA_034779995.1 Parotocinclus haroldoi | reverse complement strand
GAGAGAGAGAGAGAGAGAGAGAGAGAGAGAGAGAGAGTGATAGAGCTATAAACTACATTGTAAAAAGCACTATATAAATAAATCTAATTTGACTTGGTATAACCTTTACATTAGCTATGATGATGCTGGTAAATGATGATTTGAGACTGTAGGTGTACCTGCTTGAAGTGGGAGTTTGCAGATGTGTTTTTCCCTTTGCCAGGTTTCACAAGCTTAGCAAACAGTAACACCAGTTCAAAATGACCCCTTTGGTGGTAGTTGGTGGTAGTATGTAGTCGTCTATATTGCAGAAAATATAAATATAACAGAAAAACAGTGGTGGATATATAGTTATATTCTCAACATAAAGGCAACTGGGGTATCCAACAGCAACTGTTCCTCTAGGATGAATGGCGGAATTTGGTGTTAATTTTAGAAATGTCACACTGTATTAAAATTTGACACATTAAGTTACATTGATGAAGCCATCCAGCTTATGTCAATTTGTTAATTCATATTTTAGTAATTCATGGATCACATCATCCAGTCACATGGCACATTTGCTGCCCCCTATATGGATGATATAAAATTGTCTGTAGCGATGCCTCATAGTACCATCACCAATATGTGAAGCAGGTCCAACTGGGTCATGGCAGATATATCCTCACGTTGAAAAGACCCAAGACCAAAAAGCAAATGAGTCCATGCCTGGGGCAGGCTGTCTATTACTGATGGTTCACAACATATTGTTCGGATGCCACTAACCACCATCTGATCTCACTAAAGGCAGGACACTAGATGGATAAGTGCCAGCAGGCTTTCAAATCTGCACTATATGGGGGCCTGCCCTTCTATGCACCTGACTTCTCTCTACCATATATCTTGCAGGCAGATGCATCAGATCGAGGGCCGAAGGCTGTTTTGTGCAAGGTGATGGAGAAGGAAGAGTGCCATGTGCTGTTCATCAGCCTCAAGCTGTCTTTGGAGGAAACCAGGTACAGCACGATCACGAAACAGATTCTTGCTATTAAGTGTTCAGTCTTCAACTTCCAATATTACCTCCTGGGGTACTCATTCACCCTCTGTTAAATGATGAAAGATGCCAACCTGCGGATCACCTGTTGGTGCCTAGCGTTAAAGCCTTTTAAGTTCAAGGGCACCCACTAGTCTGGCATGCAGATGCTGGTGGTGGGCTTCCTTTCTTGTAATCCATCAGAACTAAACCATCACAGGGATATTTTACATGTTATTGCCAAAACAGCTAAGCCTTGAAGTTATTCATGACACATGGTCACAAGTGGGATAATTATACAGTTCGATTGCCACCACAAGAGGTATGTAGGCCAGTAGCATGCATAATGAAAGGCAGAAATGCATTAAAATATCTGCACTAGTTGTGCTCTCATAAAATTGGATAAGTTAATTTCTTAAAACTTTTTCCTAAGGGGTTATTTTATGCTTCTATAGTGCAGAGCCATGTTAATTCCTCTGTGAGCCTGTGGCTAATGTTGCGGGGCTCTGTACATCCATTCTGGCCAAGCAAAAATAGCTGCAGCTGAGTATTTCACTATTCTAATTTCATTGCATGGTACTCATATATTTCTATATAGTTTTAAATATTTATTTTTATATTTGTAATCATTTTATCCCAATGTAATTTTGTAAGAAGAATCACTATTGCACTGAATTATACACATAGTTCTTATTTGGGCCAAATATATGGAAAAAAACACATTGCATTCAGCACAAAGCAGCTGATGTTGTGCAATCAGTGGGGGTGTCTGACAATATGGACTTACATTTATACAATACCACCCATATATGCTTCACAAATCCCATATGTAACGCACTAACATTGGCATGAAAACATGTAGACAGCAAAGTGCAGGGTACTTTCTGAGTAGTGTCTGATGGCAGTTGACAAGAAAGAGTTATTTAACCTGGTGGTCTTGCAATTGACACTTCTGTACCTCTGACCCGAGGGCAGAAGTTTGAACAGTCCATGCTGGGGGTAAGTGGGGTCTTTAAGGATGGAGGCAGCTCTCCTTTAAAATCTATGGTGTTATAAGCTCTACAGAGAGGGCAATTGAGTCCTAGTGATCTTCGCAACAGTTGTCACCACTCTCTGCAGGTGTTTATGGTCCATCATAGTTGTTCTGCCATACCACAGGGTGATGCAGCTAGTCAGGATGCTCTCAAAGACACATGTAGAAGTTGCTGAGTATTTTTGGAGTCATCCCAAACTTTGTCAGCCTCCTCAGGAAGTACAGCTACTGCTGAACCTCTTTGAGCAGCTGAGTGGTGTTCAATATACATGTGAAGTTTGCATATTTTGCCCTCTATGGTGCATAATATCATTAAACGATTCAAGAAATCAAGAGGAATTTCAGTGCATAAAGGTCAGGGGTGCAAGCCTCAGATTGCACTGCATCAATAACCATAATTCAACAATACCTGATAGAATCACATGGGCGGGGATTACATACTAATTATGAAATACTCATTAATTTTGATGAACATTATATGTCATGTCCAGAAGCAGAGGCATGTAGGAAAAACCATCACCCAGTGGAAACATGAATCAGTATTCCAGGTTTGTTTGTTTTTTTCATTGCTCGTTGCTCCAGACAAAGGACAAAAAGTACCATTTAGACTGTCATCAGCAACAAAAGTCAGGGTCTGTCATGGTATGTCAGTTGGCATGGTATGCCCTTGGCAAAGGTCACTGACACTTCTGTTGTGGTAGCATTAAAGCAGAAAAGTGCATTGATAACTTGATAAGATGTCAACTTTTTTAAGGACGTCAATGCATTTTTCAACAAGACAATGCAAACCCATTTGCTGCACACATGGCTATGAAAGAAAGGAGTATACTTGTTGATACTGGACATGCTTGCCTGCAGTCCTGACCTGTCCTTAACTTGAGAATGCGTGGAAAATTTTGAAATGAAAATGGTGACAACAACCACCCAGCACTATTGCACATCCTGAGACGTACTTGCAAGAAGAATGCGACTAAATCACACCTGAATTGGGGTTGTAGATTTCAGATGCATTATTAGTGCTACTTAGTTAAAGAAATGGTCTCTCTCTTTCTGGTGGAATACTAATGTATAGATACTAATGAGGGCATATGAATATATTTCAGACACAGCCAGGGCTGAAAGTAGGTCCAAGATCTGTCACATTAAAAACACAGTGCATAGTGAAAATAAGCCATGGAGGAGCAACTCAGTGAATGTTTGGAGCAAAGAGTTCAATAGGACATTTAAAACAGCATATCCTGGCTGAATATGTGGAATTTTACAAAGTCAATAAAGGCAAAGAGGTTAAAGCTAGCACTAGCACTAGCTACACACACAAGCCAGCAGCCATCTATCTTTAGAAATGAATTCCCATTAACTAATTTAAAAAAATGAAAAAAAAGGTTTCTGTAGTAAATGCTGCAGTTTATAATTTGTAGACAGAAAGATCATTGGAAGCAGCCAAAATTGAAATCAGATGTTCATATGTTTATAAAAAATCGGAACCATAATGGGAATCTTTTTAAAATGCAGTGTTTACTCACAGTCATTTTGCCACAGTGAAATTAGATATAAAAAACCTCTACATTATATAGCAATATATCTGTGATTTACTTGAGACATTTACATCTGCATGCCAGTGTAATGACACACCAGGTGATACAGTAGCCTCAAAGTCACCTTTTACCTCAATTTATAGCCCTCTTGAAGCTTGTTCGGTTCCTATTGGTCATTTTTTTTCTTTTTTTCTTTTTATCAAATAAGTGCAGTAGTACTTCTATTATATATCACTTTTCAGCTCTACAGTGAGTCAGAGATGGAAATTATCAGAGAGGAAGCCAATTTTATTTGCACTGGAAGTGTGTAGTGTGAGCCTCAATCTCCCCTATAACCCTGAATTGGATTAAACAGGTATGAAAAAATTAATTAATGAATGAAAGAACAAATGGATGAAAATATATAATAAAGGATGTTTGGTCTACTGGTTACTATATAACCAACAGTAAGTACATTCTACAGAAGATTTTTTCTAGTCTTTTAAAAATCTTGGCAACTACCTGCATGTCCTCAGTTTGAACTGTGCAGAAAATGGAATAGCCAAAATGCATTTTGAAATGAAAAAAATAACTAAATAAATAAACACCAGTATTCAAAGACAATACTGAAAATGTAAAAAAAAATATGGCTTATATTATAGTCATGTACATTACTGCCACTTTGTGAATTAATAATGGTAAGCCAAATGTTTGTTCATCTGATGTTGCATATGCAGATTGAAGTGGTTCTCTATACCATGGTAATTTACAGCTAATTGACACCTACTGTTTGTTTGGAAGTGCTGAGCGTGAACATGTGTTGACAGTGGACACATGAGCAAAACTGATGTTGCAGCACTGGCTGACTTAACATCTCCTTAAAGTGATTATCTTAATGGCTGTTTCTTTCCATCATCGCATACTTTACCCTGAATCCTTTTAATGCGACCTTGAAGCTTTACAGAGTAGAGGGTAAAATGAGAGATATTACCAATATCTTATTCACGACAAAAGTCATGAAGAATGATTAATATTACAAGTTTTTACGACCTTGTTAATATGGTTTCACATAAAAATGAGAAAACCAATGTCAAACCAAACACCAGTTAACACAACACTATGGCCTAATGCAAATTCAGTAGCAGCAATGACAATCTCTTAATTATGTGAAAAAATTATGAAACTTTAAGAATAACCAGGCTCAAAACCTAAACCTCTGATAGAGAGATTTTGGTATTAAGCCTTGGGACAAGTTTCAGCATAATAGCCATGCAGAGCTAAGCATAAACATATGAATTGAGTCGAAAAAAGTCAGATGTCGAGTTTGGCATATTGGGAGTAAGGCTGTTGATAGATTCTGCAGGGTTACAACAGCTTGCAATCATGAGAGAAGTTTTTGGGAAGTGGATGGATTTGAATTATTAATTCCTACAAAAGGTGCAAATGACTCCAAAATGAAAAAGCTGGAATAAAGAATTGTTATATCTTCTTTGTTTGACATTTCTACTTGTTTTTTTTAGCTTAAATAATTGTTGGAGAAACAAAACGATCTAAGATTTATGAGAAACTTGTGACACACACACAGGCTATTAAAAATGATTGAAGGTTTGGTGGATCTGGGCAGATATTTGTGAGAAGTGTATTGTTCAGATCCACCCACTGTCTTGAGGTCACAGTGCAGATTGCATAGATGCTCAGGCCAAGAAATGGAGAAGCAGGTGGTAGGCTCTAGGAGAGCTCAAACATCTGATGGTGCTGTTTTTCAACAGTATGCACATAAATAAAACAACTAATCCAAGAAAATTCCTACCGACAGACCAAATGGTTCTTATATAACACTGAGTGTTCAGCCTTTATCAAATTATGCTTCCTTCAGGGTTTTCATGACACATATTTCATATTTGCATTGAGTAATTTATTCCAATTTTTTTCCTGCATCAGTATAACATTTTGTTTGAATACAGTCCTGTAAGTTGATGGACTGAATATCTTGGAGCATCCTATCAAACTCCTGGGCTTTCTCTGTCATATTTTTTGTTGTTGTTCCATCTCCCTTGTTTAAAGGAGGCAATTTCAGAATCAGGAGTCAATTCAGTAAATTTACAATATAGTAAATATCAAAATCTTTGTTTATGTGGATTCAAGCATAATTTTCTATCTGAAATTGATTGGTCACCCTCTCAGCTTGAATTAATCCCTTGCCTGGCCTTATTTATCACAGGCCTATGACTGATAATAATACTCAAGTCTGGTTAAGAGCAATTGAGGATTTTGCTGGGGAATGTTCTTGTACAACATTTGTAAGCTGCAAGAATATAAACTACGGAAGGTGTGACAGAATGTACTTACAATTCACCATTATTTATTTATTAGTATCCACAAATAATGTATAGCATGCTGGCAGAGTGGTTAGACAGACAGACATATCTTGTTGCTGTGTGGGTTTCATCTAGGTCCTCTAGCTTCCTTTCACATTTCAAAGGCATGAGTTTAGTTAAATGAGTGTATATTTGCTTAAATGTGGCGATATACAGGAACAATGTCTAGGGATCCCACTATGGGTCCTGTGCTGCTGACTCATGAATATATGCTGGAGCAGGTATTAAAATGAATAAACAAATCCACAAAATTATTAAACAAGTACAACATATTTCCATATTTTTTGGGTTTAAAAAAATAAAAATAAAAATATAATTGAACCATTAAAAATATTTAAACATGGTTGACCCTGGAGCTAGTAAGGACCATCTCCTTCTCTATATCTGTATTGTATCTTGTCCAACACATACAGCCACAAGTTTATATATATATATATATATATCCATATATATAGGATCTAATCCTACAGAGCCGCAACCTGATCACCTTCCACCTATTTGGAACATAAATATATACGGTGGCTCGGTGGGCAGCGTGAAGGTCCCGGGTTCAATCCCAGTGTGGAGTCCTCCCCGTGTCATGCATGGGTTTATTCAGGGTACTCCAGTTTCCTCCCACAGTCCACAGAAGTGTGTGTTAGGTTAATTGGTGTCTATAAAGTGGCTCTTAGTGTGTGACTGTGTGCGTGGCTTTGTGTGTGTTCTCTATGATGGCCCATCTAGGGTTGTTCCTGCCCTTGGGCCCAGTGGCCACCCGGCAACCCCAAGAGGATTATGCGGAAGATAATGGATGGATGGATGGATAGTCTAATTGTATAATTGTGACCATTGTTTTGGTCTCTCTTATCTGAACTGAGATAGTTATTTTTGATTTTACTGGACTGTTTCCATTTTTTAACATTACCAAATAATCCATGTCCACGTTTATTCACACACAGCACTGTTGAGTCTTCATTGCAATACACAGTTTTGTGCACTGGACTGTGAGCAATGGGCTGGTAAGTATAACGAGTCCAGCATTGTCGGCCTGAACAGAGTGTAGATTGATAGACCAGCTATAGGGCAGTCTGAGTGAGAAGCCAAGCATTTAAATTATTGTTTTCAGTCATGCTAAATTAAACCTGTGAGGGCAATTGCTCTCCACATGATGGATGAGTATTTTTAAATATTTTTTAGGTTGTTTATATCCCCATTTCCAGTGCCAGGTCATTAAAGAAATAGTCTTTTTTGTCAGATCTACTTGAAGTGTGACATTGCAGCTTTGAAATGACTAGGAAAGGTGGTCTGCTTAAAAAGCTAATCACTCACATCATCCATTCAGCTGACAGAGAGAATCTGTGCCATTATTCATAATAAGAAAGGGATTTTATGTGTCTTGTGTTGTGTTGTACAGGCTTTCATTACATCTGAAATATGCATATATGGGAATGCTGTGACCCTCACCAGGAGAAGATGCTGTATGAATTTAAATGATAAAACTCAGCAAACTCAGTGGCCTTAACACACTAGCCCACCCTTGCAATGGCATATGGAATATGGGATTAAACCTCAGTACCCAGAGTAACCCCACACTGCCCCACGTGGATTAGGACTTTACACTATAAATTCTGAAATAGCAGGAAGCCAAAAAATGATTTTACATCAGAATTCAGTTGATACAGGTCAAATCAAGTCATGTTTATTCATAAAGTGCTTTTTACTATGGAGCATTGTTTTACAGCAGCGTTACAGTACTATATTAACTTCTAAGGTCAATCCCAAATTATGCAAGCCCAGGGAAATGGTCTGAAGGAGAAAAAACTTATTACTATAGGAAAGAAATCTTGGGGGGACCAAACTCAAAAAGGGACCCATTGTCCTTGGGATGCTTAGATGTTAATTGTAAGAATAAAGTTTGTAATCATTGTAATAATACAACCCCATTTCCAATGAAGTTGGGACATTGTGTAAAACATAAATAAAAACAGAATACGATGACTTGCAAATCCTTTTCAACCCATATTCAATTGAGTACACCACAAAGACAATATATTTAATGTTCAAATGTTCAATGTTCCAGATTATCTAAATCTTTTAATAATTTTATGGACTGTAGATGATGAGATTCCAATTGCACATTGAGACATTGCTCTTAAACTGCTGGACTACTTGCTCACACAGTTGTTCACAAAGTGGTGAACATCGACCCGTCCTTGCTTGTGAACAACTGAGCTTTTTTGGGGAAGTTTATCCGTTTGAACATTAAATATCTTGTCCTTGTAGTGTATTCAATTAAATACGGGTTGAATAGCATTTAGAAAATCCTCATATTCTGTTTTTATATATGTATGACAAAATGTCCCAACTTCATTGGAATTGGAGTTTTCAAAATTTCAAAATTCCCCCTAATGTAAGATCCAATCATTTTTGGGAGCAGTGCTAGAAATGCTGGGCCCTTCACCAGGAGAAGATGCTCGACATATTTACATTATAAAACTCAGAATAAATGGTTTTGAATCTTAATTATTTTTGATGATACACATTTTATGAAGCAGTTATGGAAAAACAGCACCTAACAGGTCATATTAATAAAACTGCATGACTACATAGAATTATAAAATGGTATAGTGCTTAATTGGATTTCAATCTGAGTTAATGGAAAGAACATGGAAACTACAGTGATTACTGAACAATGTTTTCCAATATATTTGGCTACTGAAGTGTGGTCATGAGTGTAATGGACAAAATAATTTAGCCTGGATGAAAACATGAAATGTACTATGACAGTAAAGCATCAGTGGACTAGATTTTCCAGGAGCAATGCTCATTTCAATAACAATTGAAATGATTAACTTAATCTGCGTCACCAGATGGTGGATGCAATAGCAATCATAATTGCTCTCAGGATGCCACTTAACACTTTAAATGAAACAGGAAATGATGGGAAATATATGATGACGCTGGATAATTAATGCTTCTTTCTGATAGCACAGATTTATAAGGGATGAATGGTTTCTGCTTCTCGTTATGACCTACACCAAGATAAAGCCATTGCTATAAATACTGTGCTGCTTTATGAAACTGCTGTGCCTTATTGAGAATTGAGTGTGAATAGAATGTGAATTGAGTGTGAAATACTAGTGATACTAACAGAAAATGGTTGGTCAGTTAGGACAGCAGTCTGCATGCCAAAGGTGTGCTTTCAATTTATTACAATTTATTTTTATGTTAATGAATAAATTAATTTGAGCTTGTGGATAATTCATACACTTCTGCACCTCATGAAGCAGCTCCTGTTTTTTCAGTCTGCCTCTCCACTCATAGCCTTTTCATACTTGGTACAGGACTGAGTAAAAAGTTTCAGCTCTTATATGAGATGATGAAACCCTGCATGGCCCTGTTTTCCAAAATCAGATGTCCCCAATATCAGTAGGTTATATCATATCATATTATATCAATGTCATATAGTACTTAACATCGCATAACTGTACTACAACATCTACAGGAGAAGATATTGTAGTTTATTGTAGTATGTAGTTTATGCTCAATTTAGAAAGTTTTGCTGTTCTGAAAATAAATTACTTTGAGCTGGAAATTGTTGTAGTATACATATTTTATCCATAGAAGTTTTAGAACAGCCCTAAACAGCCCCTTCACTGAAACCCCCCCTCCCAGTGTGCATAGTTTTGAGTCCAAAAATTGCTCTTGACTATTTTGGATCTTCTGCATAAAAGGCATAAAAAACACTTGTGCTGTGTTATTTTGCCCTTGCAATGGCCTGGTTTATGCACCAGCAGTGCCTGCCAGCCAGAGTGGTTAATATAGGTCTTTAGTGGTTTGCTATGATATACATACACATGACAAGTTATTCTAATCCTAAATGTCTTTGGAATATGGTATTTAATCTGAGTACCCAGAGGAACTCCACACTGCCCCAACTGGATTAAGACAGACAGACAGGCAGACAGGTCCGTCGGTCGGTAGGTACTTTATTGATGCCGGCAGAAATTTAGCAGACAATAGCAGTATTCACAGTACAGCACAATCAAGATGATCAAGACCAAGAACAACAAAGTACATCAAAATCAGAGACAAACTATAGATGATGTAAAGAATAAAGTATTGCACAGAGTGAGTAAAGATAAATAAAGAAATTGTAAATATGAAAATATGAGAGTAATTTTGAACGGTATTCTATGGTAGTGCAGAAGAGTCAATTTACATCATGTACAGTAAAGTGTCATGCTGTAGAATGTCATACAGACATACACTGCAGATAGGCATACAAACCTCCAGTTACAAATGACATGCAGTCCTCATCTGTCCTCTTCCCTCTACCGGCCCCTCTGTGAAGAGTTGTAGAGCCTGATGGCACTCGGTACAAAGGATCTCCTGAGTCTGTCTGTGGAGCAGCTCAGTGACAGCAACCTGCCACTGAACTTACTTCTTTTGTCCATGATGATGTTGCAGTGGGTGACCATCATAATCCGTAATGGATTTTGATTGAACGCTACAAATCCTTTAACCGCAGGAAGCCAAAATTATTTTACATCATAATTCAGTTAATACATGTCAAATCAAGTCACATTTATTTAGAAAGCGCTTTATCAATTCAAGTCAAGTATTTTTATTGTTATGCATGTTATCACATACAGTGGTATACAGTACACAGTGAAATGGCATAATGTTTCTCCAGGACCAGGGTGCTTCATAAAATAATATACTACACAATGCAACATAAATGCATGTGTGCAGAAGCATGTGCGGTGACACAATAAAATGTACAATAAATATGCAAGGCAATACTATAAATATACGAGACCATTACAAGTCAATGAACAATAAATACAGGGAGGAAAATAGTGCAGTTAGCTCCCTAAGTAGTGGAAGCAGTAAGGTGTAGTTGTGTGCATTTTTTAATGTAAATGTTAGACATTGTAAACACCATAATGTGAATTTTAGCAGCAGTTCTAATGTTATCGAGTTGGCTTAACATTCAGCAGTAGGCGTGTAGACAATTTTTTAAGTGATGTGTGTGCGTGAATGTGTATGTGTGTGTTCAGTCCAGTCACTGGTGTGACCATTTGTTCATACCAGACTGTGGTTTTTCAGGAGTCTGATAGCTTGCTGAAAGAAACTGTTGCACAGTCTGAATATGAGTGCCTGGCTGCTTCAGTACCTTTTTCTAGATGCTAGTGTTATGATATGGGGGTTAGGACCCAAGGTTTCAGGGAAAAAGGTAGAACGACATTCAAATAATGCGGGGGAACGAAAAAGGCGAAGCAAAAGGCTCCCCACGATACAAAACCAAAAGAAGGGAGGCACAGCTGGGACGTTTCGCAAATGGGGAAATTGCTAGCTGGGAAAAGGGAGCGGATCGACCGAGGAGCGGTCCGATCCACCAGGGGGCGAGCGCGAACCCTAGCGTGCTCTGAGCACGAAGAAGTGGAGTTGGGGCGCGTCCCAAACGTGGATGCACAGCCGACGGGGGGGAAGCTCGACGTAGCGTCGAGCGGAGCCTCGGAGAGGAGGAGACCCTGACTCTATCCCTGATAGTAGAATCACCTCGGAGGTTCCCCTCCTACTCGTCCTCCGGTACTAAATACCCCGGGACGTCACCAGCTATCGCTACAGCGGGCGCTGTGCACCGGAGCTTAGATAATTCGCAAAACCACAAACGCACTCGGAACTAGTAACTGTTCGAGCGATCTCGCATACGGACCAAGACGACGTGGCAACCTACAGGACCAGGATACGGTCCTTAAATGGGGAAGGTTCCAGGTGTGGGTTGTCACGTCGTTAGCTAGGTGGACATAAAAAGCCGCCTTACTGATTGCTCCGTAATGGCGGACGACGGTGGACGCGACGGGCAGCTCGGCGACGCAAGGTAGGCTCCCTAACAGTTGTTCAATGAGATTTAAATCCGGATTAACTGCTGGCCACTTCAGAACTCTCCAGTGCTTTGTTTCCATCCATTTCTGGGTGCTTTTTTAAAGTATGTTTGAGCTAATTGTCCTGCTGGATGATCTAGGACGCAAACCCATATTTATGACAGTGGTCACTACATTGTGACCCAAAATCTTTTTGTTAATCTTCAGATTTCATGATGCCTTGTTCTACACAGTCAATGCACCCAGTGCCAGAGGCTGTTAGGGCTCGCGCCGTGCTCTGTTTAGTTTCGCCGCGGTGGTCATGTTCTCCGCTCCTTACGTTCTTGTTTACATTTTGCCCGCGCTGCACATGGTGTTTGCCAGCTCATTGGATAAGTTTATGTTTGTCTGACAACGTTTTTCCGCCATTTAATTTTCTGCCTTCTAAATACTGGAAATGTAATTTAGTTGCGTTCGCGTTTGCGTTTAAGCTCCCGTTTTGGTCTTTTTAGGTTTATTTCCTATTAGTTGCATGCTTTGCTTGTTGTAGTGTTCTGTGTTGCCAAGTGCCATTTTGAATCCCGGCTAAAATGCCGTTCAGAATCTCGGTTAAAATGCCCTTTCCAAATCTCGGCTCCAATGGCATTCTGAATCCCGGCTCCAGTGCCATTCGGAACCTCTCCTTACATGCCATTCTGTTTTGGTTTTTTGTTCTTTTGTTCTTTTTATGTTGGGCTCAGGCTATTTTAGTTTGGTGCTTTTGGACTCTCGGCTTGCAAGCCACCTTTGGACTCTCGGCTTGCTAGCCATTTTGTGTTTCCACTGTTCTCTTCTTTACAGGACTCCCTACCTCTCTTCACAGCTGTGGCTCTGGGATCCTGCCCTGCTCATGGGGTCCTCCTTGAATGCGGACCTGTCCTTGGATCCCCTCGTGGGGGCTCTGAAATGCCAGCAGCGATTTCTTCAGCTCCCAGGCCGTTCCTGTTCCGCTATGTCTGGCACCATCTTTTACATGCATCTACCGACGGGCCGCTGGGACTCCTTGGGCAATTTGGTCTCCGAATCCTTCCTGGTTTGGTGATTTTTTTGGCAGGGTTATCCTATGCAGTGGGTGGTTATACTTTATGTCTGTCTGTGGGTGTTGCATTTTGTGCTCCGGCTAAAATCTAGGGGGATCCTGGAATTGTCTCACCAGATCACCAGGATGACCCACGTAACGGAGGCAGCAAAACAACCCTAAAACATCCTTGAACCCCCACCATATTTGACTGTAGGTACTGTGTTATTTTCTTCTTTCTTTTATAGGCCTCACCCCGTTTTTGGTAAACAGTTGAATGATGTGCTTTACCAAAAGGCTCTAGCTTGGTGTCATCTGTCCACAAGACGTTTTGCCAGAAGGATTTTGGCTTACTCACATACATTTTGGCAAACTGCAGTCTAACTTTTTTATGACTCTGTGTCCTCTGGGTCTCCTGCCATAGTGTTTCATTTAATTAAAATGTCGATGAATAGTTTGCGCTAACACTGATACACCTTGAGCCTGCAGGACAGCTTGAACTTTATTGAGGGTGCTTATCCACCATCCAGACTATCCTTCATTGCAACCTTTCCAGGGAGAGTACCTACAGTGTCATGGGCTGTAAACTTCTTGATTATGTTGCGCACTGTCAACAAAGGAACATCAAGATCTTTGAAGATGGACTTGTAACCTTGTTGTTGATATCTGGCCACCATTTTGGTTCTCAAGACAGCTCTCTTCTTCTCTCTCTGTTCTCCATACTTGTGGCACAAACAGACACACAATGCAAATATTAAGTCAACGTCTCTCCTTTTTATCTGGTTTCAGATGTGAATGTTATATTGCCCACAAGGTTACTTGCCTGAGGTGTGTTTAAACGAGAATCACATGCTTGAAACAAACGGTGAACAAAAATTGTGTCCAGCTTATTTTTGGAGTTTTGCATGAAACTATATCGTGTTTGTTTTTTTCTGTTTATTATGTGTTGTTCCAATACACATAAAGGAAATAAACATGTGTATAACAAAACATTTGTAATTTCAATACATTTCTGGGATAAATACTTCAGGGATAAAACATTTCAGGGGTGCCAACAATTTCGGCCATGACTGTAT
>JAUZST010007867.1:0-13898 GCA_034779995.1 Parotocinclus haroldoi | reverse complement strand
AGAGTAAACGACCTTTAACCAAGGGTCCGGACCCCCCGACCCCGTACCCTGATAGACCCTGGATTTTGGACTTGTTCATCACAACAGTCTGGATTCTCCTTTTTTCCATCTTTGGACCCGTAAAGATCTGTAATTCTGATTGGTCTGGGCACCATCCCTGTTTCCATGGTGATGGTCCATCCTAGATGCCTCCGAGCCCAAAGCAGTGGGCGGAGCTTGTGGGCGTGGTTATAACACGAGGCTTGTTTTTTTTTTGTACAGTAAAGTTTTAAGTGGTATTTGTGAAAGGTTGATGAAGGTCGGATAAAGTAATCCCTTACCCATGTGACCCTGTCAGATACTGTTGAACGGCGGTTCTGAGGGAGGGGAGAGAGATCATCCCTGCAAAAGTTTAGACTGAAATTCCTCCAGATTCTAAATCCGTTTAATGATTATCGTGGTCTGTACAGACAGAAACAATGAAACCACTTTTTTTTTTAAGAGTGGAGAGAACAGGTCGGAACCAAGAAAAGAACCCTTCGGAACTCCCGTATCGATGCTGTTAGGATCAATCTCGCCAGATACGAAAAACTTCTCACCTCCGAGCCTGGCTTTGAGTCAACAAGAGAGAACGAAGGTCTATGAAAGCTCAGAAGGTCTAGAGCGACGCCGGGGCACTTTAATATAAGATAATTCACATAAGATATGAAATGCTCATGCTCAGAACGTGTTTGTAAATGTCAGCTCAAACTCCAGGGTGATCGGTTTGTCTAAATATCACCGAGGACCGGATCGTTTTCCATCCTCCAGAAGGAGAGACGCTAAGCGGGGCTTAAAAATGTGAAAGCGGCATTTGGGAGGGGAAAAAAAAAGAGAAAACAGAATGGGGAAAAGTATTAGGACGCTTCCACATTCGGTGTGCAGGAGATTTCCTGGTGTTTTGTCCTAAACCCAGAGGGGTTAATATAGAGTCAGACCGATCTCTAACAGATCTAACAGCTTCCACTCTCCTGGGAAGACTTCCTACAAGGTTTTGGACTGTGACTGTGGGGATTCACAGGTCAGACGTGTGATGTTGGGTTAAAGAGCCGTGTTCCCAAACTCACAATCCCACCAAACTCACCCATACATGCCTCTCTGGAACCGAAAAAAAAAAATCCAGACTCAACAAATCCAGACTTAACAAATCCAACCACAGACTGATAGATAGAGAAGCAAAGATTCAACTCTCCAGTTTACACTGGAAAATTCCTAAATCTATTACAGTACCACTCCCAGAACCGGACGTGACCTCCTAACTAAGTGTGTGTGTGTGTGTGCGTGCGTGTGTGCGTGTGTGTGTGTGTGTGTGTGTGTGTGTAGCTCTGAGCTGTGTTGACGATGATGACCAGCAGGTGGCAGTATCGGATTGTGTCCAGTGGGCGGGTCCGCTTCCTTCTCAATTCCGGACCTGTTGGGTTCCCTGTAAGGACGATTGTACCTTCAGTACCTGGTCCAAATTTACAGAGTGCTCAGGATGTGGAGGTCAACGCACTCGCCGACGCAGCCTTACCGGTAACACACACACACACACACACACACACACACACACACACAGAGTAGTTACAGTAGTTGGTCTGTCACCATTTATACTGGACTTCACCAAAATAGAAACAGATATGATTCCTCATCCTGCGTCCCCTCCCTCAGGCAGCACCAGAACAAAGGCGGGATAGTTCATTAGCCTGCTGTTCCGACCGAGCGCCCCTATCGACCTGTACAAACAAAACATTGCGTATTTCATCGTACAGGATTTATTGGCAGAAAGCGAATGACTTGAAGCAGATGTTCATTTGCACACCTTTGCCGTTCTTGCATTTATTTTTTGTTGTTGTTGGTATTTCGCTCCTGAACTGTGAGAGCTCGATTGTTTACGTGGGTCGGATTAGATGAATCTTGCAGTGTAGGTCTTTGAAATTTCTCTTCCATGAGGACAAGCACAAGGCTTAAGCAGCTTTGGGTCTTAATGAGAGCCAATCACGGCTTTGCTTTTTCTATTTCGGGGAAACAAGCGGTGTGAAGCCGAGAGCCGCCGGCCCTTTAATCTCCTGCTGGAATTGTTCACGCCAGGTGATCTTTGAGCGTGAAAAAGAAAAACTGCGAGTCAAAACATGAAAACGAGTTTGGAAAACGACTCCCTGTAAGTACTCAGGAGGAGGGATAGACTTTGAGATGGAATTTGGGGAGAACAAAGCAAAGCCTCATTTCCTCTCCTTTTTGGCGGAAGAACGAATCGTTTTACGGCTCCATCACAGTCCATCATGTTTAGTCGCTATTCTAACAGCGGCCATGCTCTCGTTACACTTGCTGATATTCGGTGTTAACGGTAGATATCCATCATCATGTTCACCCTCGATTCAGTCCTATCACGAAATATAGCTTAGCACATTAACTCCGTCCCGAGTGTGGACTTGTGTTTTTATAGGACTGGTTCAGAATAAACAGTAAAAAAAAACAGGAGCATTTCATACAGAAAGACACATGATCAGTGTTAATATGATCAGCGATGGATAGATCAATACATAGAAATAGGTGATAGATCATTAGATATATAGGTAATAGATCAATAGATATATAGGTGATAGATCAATAGATATATAGGTAATAGATCAATAGATATATAGGTGATAGATCGATAGATATATAGGTAATAGATCAATAGATATATAGGTGATAGATCGAAAGATATATAGGTAATAGATCAATAGATTTATAGGTAATAGATCATTAGATATATAGGTAATAGATCAATAGATTTATAGGTAATAGATCAATAGATATATAGGTGATAGATCAATAGATATATGGGTGATAGATCAATAGATATACAGGATATAGATCAAAAGATTGATAGGTGATAGATCAATAGATATATAGGTGATGGATCAATAGATATATAGGTGATAGATTAATAGATCTGTAGATGTATAGGTTATAGATCATTATATAGATCAATAAATAACCAGGTTAATTTATTTGTAGGTTGGCAGATGATTGATTGACTGATTGATTGATTGATTGATTGATTGATTGATTGATTATTGGACAATTGATAGATATTTAATAGATCAATAGACGGGCGGTAGATTGATAGATATTTAATAGATCAATAGACAGGCGGTAGATTGATAGATATTTAATAGATCAATAGACAGGCAGTAGATTGATAGATATTTGATAGATCGTTATATAAACTCTGTAAATAGATGATAAACAGCCTTACTGATTGATGATCAATAATTGATTATGGATCAATAGACAACAGATGGCTAGAGATCAATAGATAGATGATTGACAGATAAATGATAAATAAATTGATCGATAAATGATGGCTGATCTATAGATCAATCGTTAGGTTATAGATGATGCCGACTGATTGATTTATTGATTATAGATAGAGGATTGACAGATAAATGATAGTTCATATTGATTGATTGATTGATTTATAGATCGGGTGATAGATCAATAGATATATAGATAAGTAGACGGATTTATTGACTGGCGATTGATCGAAGGATTAGCTTAATATATCTGCTGAACAGTCCAGCGTTGGAGCATTTGGTATGTTCTCCGTGCACACGAGCTAAATGAATGCACGGCTTCCTCTGTCTCGAAGTGCCCCCTTAAACGCTCGATGGGGTTCAGATCAGGCAGTTTGTCCTTTAGGTGCTGCGCTACCACAGCCGCATGTTCCCTTGATGTTTTATTTGATTGATGTGGCCGTGTTTGTGGAGAAAAAGAATAATGTTCGCCGAAAACGAGCTCAGGGAACAGAGATTTATTCTGTCGTGAACATGACCGGCCATCGCAAAATTAGCCGTGCTAAGCCATTAGCGAGCGCTAATGATGTGAGAACATCAGAGAACTTCAAAGACATGGCAGACGCAGAGTCTCGTTAGGTTCAGAGAGCAGATATTGATGCATGTGTGTGAGATGATTAGAGCCGAACGAAAACTGCTTCCTGTTTGTTAATCGGAGCGACTGAATCGGGTGGCTAAAGGGCGGGTGCTAGCCCACAAATGCTACACGTTTAAATCAATTCTATATTGTTTCTTTTTCCAGTGTCAAATTCGTTTTGAATTATATTCTGCATTTCTTTTGATTTTTTTTCATTAATTATTGTATTATGTTCTCTGTTTTATTTATTCTATTTTCTCTTTTATTTTATATTCTTCATTTTATGATCATTTCTCTATTGTTTTTATATTTTTCATTTTATCAATATTGCTGTTTTTAATGATTTATGTTATCTGTTTTATTTGCTATGTTTTCTCTTCTATTTTTACAATCTTTATTTTATATTAATTTCACCATTGTTTTTATTATGTTTTTTTAGTTTATTCATTTATATAGTTTATTCTCTTATTCACTGCATTATTTTCTATGGTTAATTTATTATATATTCCATTTTATTTTTATATTCTGTATTTTATATTTATTTCTCAATTGTGTTATTATATATTTTCATTTTATTTTTTTTCTCTATATTACTGTATTTTCTGTCTTTATTTTATGTTCGCTGTGTTGTTTATTATATTTTCACTTTTATTTTTATATTCTTTATTTTATATAAATTTCTCTACTGTATTTTTTTTATTATTTATTTTATTTATTTTACCGTATTATCTGTTTTCATTGATATTATGTTTTATGCTTTATTATATTTTTTCGTTTATTTTTATATTTTCTTTTTTATATAGATTTATTATTATGTTTTTTATTTGATTTATTTTCTCTATATTACTGTATTATTTTATTGTATTATGCTCTTTTTATTATACCTTCATTTATTTGTATATTTTCTATTTTAAACATTAATATCTCTATTGTTGTTGTTGTTATTATATATTTTTTCTTTTCTTTTATTTGATCTATATTATTATATGCCTTATTTTTATTATTATACATTTTCTATTTTATCTATTATATTCTCTATTTGATGATATTACGTGCTCTATTTTATTAATTATTTTAATTACTGAATTATCTTATTGCTTTCTCTATTATACTTTTGTTTTTTATTACAGTCTCTAATTTATTTATTATATTTTCCATTTAAACAATTCTATTTGATTTATTGTATTCTCTATTTTGTTATATTCTCTTTTTTTATTTCGTATATTCAACATTTATTATTATTATTATTATAATGTAATTATTTTATTGAGGATTTTATTTTGCCTTCTTTTATTTTGTTTATTATATTCTCTATTTTTTCTTCTCTATTATATTATCCGTCTTTATATTATCTTCTGTTTTATTTAAATCCTTTCTGTTTTTTATATGCTACGTTTGCTATATTATATTCTCTATTTTATATATTGTATTGTGTATTTTTATTATTCTTTTTTATGTTGTATATTTAAAGTTGTTATATTATCTTTATTTTTTATATTCTCTATTTTATCATACTGTATTCTCTATTTATTTTATTCTCTTTGTTTTGTTCTATTTTATTGATTTTATCTACTTTTGTTCTACTTTTACTTTTATTATATATATATATAATTTTTTTTATTATTATATTTTCTTTATTTATTATATATTATTATATGTATCTTCTGTCTGTTTAATTCTATTATTAGAAATTGAATTCTATTCTGCCAAGTTGGGGGAGTTTTTCCTTCCCGCTGTCTCCCTAGGCTTTTTTGTCGCTTTGAGACGATGCTCTGTTATAACCAAACATGATTAGCAGTATAATTGGGATATATAACTTTAAGCCCTTGATCTCCAGATGTCCCAGATGTTTGTTGTTATTATTTTAACGATGCTCCCTGTATGCTGTGTTTAAAAGCGGAATTATTACCATGCATTTTTCTCTGCACTGGCAACCTCAAACGAGGTTCATTCACAATTCGTCCCGATTCGGCCGCTCTCTATTAAAGCCCCTTGAACACTTGATGCCCGTTTAGGAGCCCCTGTCCCGTGCTCAGGTCTTTCTGAATGCACGCCTCACAGATCCGGGATGTGCCCCAGTGCAGCAGACTGGACCTTAACTTTATTCTGGGCCTTGGTTTGTACTTTGTCCTTTTTGTCCTGATGGCCGAGTCGTGCATTAATTCATACTAACAGTATGATGCTGTGCTACTTTATTTATTTCTTTTAACCCCGCTTGCCCCAGTCTGGATCAGGCATCCCCAGAGAACACCCGGTGTAGACTGGGTAGGGGTCGCCAGCCTCCCTCAGCCTCCCTCAGCCTCCCTCAGCCTCCCTCAGCCTCCCTCAGGTTCCCTCAGGCTCAGGCACAACCAATCAGATCATTTTTTTTGTTTTGTTTTTCTGCAAACACTATTGAACTACTGAATGTCATTTATTCATTATTAACCAGAACGATTTAGAACATTGTGAGAATCTTACAGTCTCACCAACGTATTTTATTTATCATAATCTCAGATAAAGGGGTTCATTCATGCTTTTCTGTATTTGGTATGTTCTCTGTTTTAATCATGATGTTCTCTATTACATTTATCCTATTTCATTCCGTGACAAATGAGAGAAAAAAGAGAGACGAAAGTGAGAGAGGAGAAAGCTCCATAAAAATAGTTTTAGCATTTTTTAACTTATTTTGTGTGTGTGTGCGTGTGTGTGTGTGTGTGTGTGTGTGCGTGTTGGTCAGGGCGGAGCAGGAAGCGGGAGCGCTGTTTGAATGAAGATGTTTACCCTCTGGTGGAATCTGAGGTGTGTGTGTGTGACGAGTTTGTATCAGAGGCCTGGGGTAATTGGTCGGGGTGTATCCTGGCCTACACCCTGCCCTCGGTCTCTCTGCACGGCTGGAGGGGCGAGAAGGAGGTACGAGAGTGTGGGGAGGGAAAACGCTACCGTGCAGTGGCCTGTATGGACCATAGGGGGCGCCTCCTCGACCCGTCCCTCTGCTCTGAGTCAGGTCAGTCCCATTCACCGCATCACTTCTTCGGCACGATTCTCTCTTTCATGAATCCTCAGTTGTTGTTTTTTTTTCCAGAGCTGCAGGAGGACGTCTGTTCCGTGCCGTGCCCTCTAGACTGTCGTCTCAGTTCCTGGTCACCCTGGACCCCCTGCAGCGCCTCCCATGGCAGCGGACTGAGGGTTCGCTCCAAATGGCTGCGGGAGAAACCATTTAATGGAGGACGGCCCTGTCCCAAACTAGACCTGAAAAATCGGGTAAGGACTCGCGCAGGACGGTCTGAGAGCACGGGCTGGAAAGGGCAGCTAGGGGGCGCTGTTGGTGGGTGCAATGGAGATACTGATCAGCATGGGGATGCTCTTGGAATATTCTTGGACTGAAGTAGAGAGATTTGGGAAAGGAAAAGGGAAAGGAAGGAACGATTGGATGAAAGAAGGGAGGAAGGAAGTCGTTAATTAAGAAAGGAAATGAAGGGAATGAGGATTACATTACGGTAAGAAGAAGTAACCTGAGGACGGAATTAGAGACTGATGTGAGTAATGAATTGAGACAGGAAGGAAATATGAAATTCCAGATGTTTAATCTCTTAATTAAAGGGACGATTTAAGGTAGGAAGGAATTAATTAAGGAAGGATCAAATGAAGGGCGGGATTAAGGGAAGAAGGATTTAATTAAAGGGAATTCCTGATCATTTATTCATCATTGTTCAAAATCACAGGGAGCTGGGCATGTACACACACACACACACACACACACACAGTGGGAAACTTTAGAGACACCGGATGACCTAGACATGTGGAAACCAACACTGATACCAAACTCCACACAGTGGAGGATTGTCTGATGCTGGTTTATTGCGCCCCCTACTGTTGGTTTGCCTTAATCCTCTGTGGTGGCCTAGCTATTAAGGGACTGGACTAAGGACCAGAAGGTCCAGGGTTCAAATCCCACCTCTGCCACAGCTGGGCCCCTGAGCAAGGCCCTTAACCCACCGTGGCTTGGATTGTAAGACTGTTTTAATTGTCAGTCGCTCTGGATAAGGAGCGTCTGCTAAATAACATAAATATAAAATGTAAAAAGAGCCAACTGCTGCACCTGGCAGCTCCTCGGGCCCTGCACGGCTTGGCACTGCATTGTGCTGCATTTCCGGGTGTTCTGTCCAGGGGGTACGTTTCGGGATAGCCTCCAGCCTGTCCTGAACCTGAGCAGGAAAACAGGATGCTTTGCTGTCTGATCTAACGACTAATGGACACACGTTTGGTAAGAGTACAAAAACAAGCCTCAACATTATTGTTATTATTATTATTATTATTATTATTATTATTATTATTATTATTATTTTATCCTTATTAATGTAATGCGGAAAAGTGTAGAAATACTGTAAGTGCAGGTATAAATAAGTTCACCATATGGCTGGTGGATGAGGAACATCAGCATTAGGCCATGTGCTTCTTCAGCATCAGTATCCGGTTGCTAATGGTTACCGATTAAAACAGGATATTTAAGGACGGTTCTTTTCCACCAGAGGAAGGCCAAGCTGCTGGATATTCATTAAACGTTAAGCTAAACCAGCATCTTTTCGACAAGTCAAAACGAGACACGCCGTACCCTGAAAAAACACACTAAAACACACTCTGTTTTTGACCTTGGTGCCTTGAGCAGATTGTTTACTTTTGTAGCCTGACCTATCATGTAGCCTGTGAACCATAAAAAATAAACTTTAAAGACACCAGTTAACCTAACACGCATGTCTTTGGCCTGTGGGAGGAAACCGGAGTACCTGGAGTAAACCCACGCAGACACGGGGAGGACATGCAGACTCCACACAGAAAGCACCCCGGCCGCCCCGCCCTGGGATCGGGATCGAACCCGGGACCTTGTTGCTGTGTGGGGTGGCGGTGCTACCCCACCTAGCCCGTGCCGCCCGGGGTGGCTTAATGTTAGCTGAAATAGTTACGTTTGTATTAACAGTAAAATGAAGCAAACAATAAGAGTTCGGTTAAATAATGTAAAAGATAACTGAAGGACCGAGGGAGTTCCTGCACTCAAATGCAGATTTTTGCCTCGGCAAGACTGTCCCTTGGCCCTCTCCCACATGTGCACTGCTTAATCAGGTGCAAAAGCAAGTCACGGATCCATAAAACATAACGCAACACCCAGACGGATATCCCAAAAAGCGGACTGTTGGAGTGGAAACCCTAACCCGGACAGGCCAACGCGCTCTTGCGTGGTCTTTCGCCGGAATTAGAGGAACCGAGTGAGAGCCGAGCACAGCGTTTGGCCTTTCCTCCTCCATTTGTGACAGCTAATCGACCCCGGGGCCAGCGGAGGACGTTGCGTTAAGGTTGAGAACTTGCTGAACTCCTGGCCGCTCCATGAAGGACGTCTGGATGGTGGAGGTCGGTATGTAAACGAGTCCCGAGAGGCGTCGCAAGTTCAGCTGCGTTTTCTTGGTGCAGATGCTTTAGCGGGCGCTAACGCTCCTCATGTTTCCCGTGGACGTAGTTAGCCTTGGATAATGCCCGTGCTGCCCTGTGTGAGCTCAGATAAACGCTCGGTGTTAACGCCTCTCCAACTCTGAAAGTTATCGTAGGTCGTAGGAGACGGCAGAACTTTGCTTCTGCAAGTATCTGGAACGGCCTGGAAGGACAGGAGATTTAAAGACAAAGACTGTAAACAGTCGTTGGAACAGACACTCGTTTCATTCATCCCTTCATCACCCTCTGCCCCATATGGACGCTATATGGACAAAAGTGTTGGGACGGAGCCTTACGTGACCAAAAAACAGTATGGAGTCGAGTAAAGCATGCCACCACTGGACCCTGGAGCAGTATTACTTATGGCAATCCTGCTCCTTTTGTCAGGACAGATTTGGGGAAGAACCTTTTCTATCCCATTGGACCAAACAAGGTCCATGAAGGCACGGATGGGCAGCACAGAGCTTTGACCTCAACCCTATCACATTTTTGGCATGAACTCCAACACCAGTGTCTGACCTAGATTAATGTCCACACTGACCAGCCCTTCCCAGCCAAGTGGAAGCCCTTTTGGGGCGACCAGGTTCCTATTAATGCATATGGATTTGGAACAGGACGTTTCCGAAATGTCCCTCGGGTGAACGGTGTAAGCGTCCCAATGCTTTTGTCTTCATAGCACATACCGTGGTCCTGGACTTCACGTTTGGATCTTTAAAAACCGTCACCGTAGTCCCAAATTGAGCAAGCCTGGACCGACAGTGGCAAGGAAAAAGTCCTTTGTTAGGACCAGTACTCAAATGGACCTGACCTGCTTAGAGGCCGAGATGTTACATGTGAGAATAAAACGAATTTATCCGGCCAATCAGGTTGACTCCTCAGCACCTTATGGGCTGGGGTTGCCAGCAGAAGGGGATTTCACCCCCCCCAATGATCCCTGATGGGGCTCAGTTTGTGAACGACTGGTCCTGGGGGCGTGAGTCCTGACCGTAACGCCTTGAAAGCTTAGGGATGTGCTGGAGAAGATTCCAGTGACCAGTCAAAGATCTCGCCCCAAACAATGCGATGAATATGAGTGTACGGTTACTTTTGGCCGGGCAGTGTAGTCGTTTCTTGGCGTTGGCGTTGTTATAGAACGCTCCGTGTATCCCGGCATCGCAGACTGGCCGTGCTCGGCGTGTCTTTGTGAAAGAAGCAATTTGTAGAAGCTCCCACAGCTTCCCGGTTTGGCAGGCAGCATCTTTATGACTGCAGCAGGAACCGATCTGAATATTAGCCGTTATTTCCTTCTGTCTCACCGTGGACGAGGCCCGCTGAATGTCTCTCATGAGGCAGTGCCGTATGATGAAACATCCAGTGCTCTATAGCAAATATTGACACACACATTCCCATCTCCTCATGCATTAGGCTGTGGGGCTGCGTTATTGCTTCGGCTTCTCGCCGATATCAGCTTTAGATTCCTCCATAAACCTTAGATTGTCCAGATCGGAGCTGCTCGGGCTCGCCATCACTCGGGGTCCGGTACAAAATACAACAGCAATAAAAATAAGTGTCTGATTTATTTTGTGTTTTATCATTATCGGAGCACGGAGGAGCCACTGGGTACGGTACAACGATCGCTGGAGTAACCGTTTTAGATTGTCGGATAAACGACCATAGTGCTGATGCTACAGAAAAGTTGTAGGAGTTGTCGTCGTGTGGAGTGAACAGTTGACAGGAGGCTCTAGTTGCCCTGTTGGGACGCCCCTAGCCTGGGGTGCAGGTTCTGTACGGTATCCTGGGGTATATTTATGCACAGATGGTCCAGCCGGGGTCCCATAAATGCTGGGTTGGTAATAGATCTGGCTACCAGGCAGGCCAAGGGAGTGTTGAAATCTGGTGGAGGTGTTCCTTTTGGACTGAGTGGGGGGGGCGAGCGTTATCCTGATGAAAAATTAAAAGGGAACGCGAGGCTGTACATAACATTAAAGACTTTATCGTTTCGGACATTACAAATGCTGGTGTTTGAGGGTGTCAGTTGTTTTTTGAGGGTGTAGGCTGGTGTTTGAGGGTGTAGGCTGGTGTTTGAGGGTGTAGGCTGGTGTTTGAGGTTGTAGGCTGGTGTTTGAGGTTGTAGGCTGGTGTTTGAGGGTCTCAGTTGTTTTTTTAAGGTTGTAGGTCGGTGTTTGAGGGTGTAGGCTGGTGTTTGAGGGTTTAGGCTGGTGCTTGAGGGTGTCAGTTGTTTTTTTAAGGTTGTAGGCCGGTGTTTGAGGGTGTACCCTGTTGTTTGAGGGTGTAGGCTGGTGTTTGAGGGTGTAGGCTGGTGTTTGAGGGTTTAGGCTGGTGCTTGAGTGTCAGATGGATCTTAAGAGTGTCAGTTGGTGTTTGATGGTGCTGTTTTGTATTCGGGGTGTAGGTTGGTGTTCCTCGTATCACTATTAGGGGTGACCGTGCCGTACGCGATAGGTTCCCCAGATCATCACACCAGCAGTTAGGAGGTAGCAGTGTGTCAGGATTGAAAGGTCACCACCATCATCGGATCCCAAACAGAACCTGGATTCGTTCCTAAGGACGAAATGAATGAAATGAATTGTTCTTCTTTTCCGTACCCAGGATAGATTTCCTGCATCGTCTCTCTTTTCATTAGTGTCGACGCTGTTTGCTTTCGTGGACTGCTAAGAGCCTAATGTTGCTATAAAAAAATGATTTTCATTAATTTTTTTATAGTAGCGGTTGCAAGTAATCCGCCAGTTTGGCGGCTGCTGGGGATTCCAGATTTACTTCATGTTGCTCCAAAGTGCTTTCGCACAGCTTACTAGCATGAGCACCTCCAGACAGAGTCCTGTGGGTCTGGTCTGCTTACTAATTTAGGTTTGTAAAACCCTTTGTAATTAGGCTGCCATATGGAGACCATTAGGAAACTCAGAGTATCCTATCAGACGCTCAATAAACTCCGAAATGGATCAGCTAAATAAAGCAATACACAACTTACATGGGTGTGTAACGGTTAGTGTTTAACATTACACGGCAGTGTTTGAGTTATAGGTTGTTTTGGTAAAGAGTAGTCTCCTAATGCTGTTTGGTATTCTGGCTGGTGTTTGAGGCTGTCGATTGATGTTTGAGGGTGTCGGCTGGTGTTTGAGGGTGTAGGCGGGTGTTTGAGGGTGTCGGCTGGTGTTTGGTATTTGAGGGTGTAGGCTGCTGTTTGAGGATGTAGTTTGGTGTTGACTAGTGTTTGAGGGTGCTGTTTAGTATTTGATGGCGTATACCGGTGTTTGAGGAGGTGCTTGAGTGTCAAATAGTGTTTGGGTGTGTGTTGACTGGTGTTTGAGAGTGTCAGTTTGTATTTGAGGGTGTAGGCTGGTGTTTGAGGGTGTAGGCGGTATTTGACGGTGTGGGCTGGTGTTTGAAAGTGTCAGACGGTATTTGAGGGTGTAGACTGGTGTTTAAGGGTGTCATTTTGTGTTTGAGGGTGTCGGCAGGTGTTTGGTATTTGAGAGTGTAGGCTGGTATTTGAGGGTGTAGGCGGGTGTTTGAGGGTGTAGGCGGGTGTTTGAAAGTGTCAGACGGTATTTGAGGGTGTAGGCTGGTGTTTGAGGGTGTAGGTTGGTCTTTTTGGGTGGTGTTTGATTGGTGTTTGAGAGTGTCAGTCGGTATTTGAGAGTGTAGGTTGGTCTTTTTGGGTGGTGTTTGATTGGTGTTTGAGAGTGTCAGTCGGTATTTGATGGTGTAGGCTGCTGTTGACTGGTGTTTGAGAGTGCTGTTTAGTATTGGAGGGTGTAGGCTGGTGTTTGTGTAGTACCTGAATGACGGTGTTTATTCCTGTATGTTATTGCTCTAAACACCAGTGAGATGATCTTTATTTCTGTAGCAGTCAGTTCCTTACAAAGTGGGTTCATCAGGTTCAAATGTTCTGCTTTGTTAAAACCCAGATCGAGTTGGAGTGCCTGCCGTCGTGTTTTTAATCAGAAGCTCCTTAAGCAGCCGTGTAATTTGAACTTTCCATTAAGCTTCCTCGTTTCACTCTCTCTCTTAAACTGGGTAAAAGCATATTTTACATTTTGTGCAGCTGTTTATAACGTCTGGCATTTAAAGCCGAAACCACTTGTGATTAACCGGAGTGCAGACGAGAAAAGCTTCTTCAATTAAATCCTGAAATTGAAAGACTGAACATTTGGGAATACAGTGCAGCCCCTAAAAGGTCTTAGAACCCCCCCAAATATGAAATGACTCCAATGTGTGTGTGTGTGTATAAGTGTGTGTGTGTATGTGTGTGTGTATGTGTGTGTATGTGTGTGTATGTGTGTGTATAAGTGTGTATAAGTGTGTGTGTGTATGCGTGTGTGTATGTGTGTGTATAAGTGTGTGTATAAGTGTGTGTGTGTATGTGTGTGTGTATGTGTGTGTATAAGTGTGTGTGTGTATGCGTGTGTATAAGTGTGTGTGTGTGTGTGTGTGTGTATGTGTATGTATAAGCGCGTGTGTGTGTGTGTGTGTGTGTGTGTGTGTGTGTGTGTGTGTGTATGTGTCTGTGTGTGTATAAG
>JAUZST010007866.1:0-13898 GCA_034779995.1 Parotocinclus haroldoi | reverse complement strand
ATATTATTAATTTGTATTTTTTAATATACTTTTCATTATTTCTGCTCTTAATTATTTTTGGGAGTAGAAAAAAAAAATTAATTAAAAAAAAAAAAAAAAAAAAAATATATATATATATATATATATATATATTTTTTTTTTTTTTTTTTTATCAATTTAAAATGTGTGTGTGTGTGTGTGTGTGTGTGTGTGTGTGTATATATATATATAACTACAATATTTTTTATAAATGATATTTTCATTATTAGATTTTGTATTGTCTTGATATTATTTAAATTATTATTTCTCTTAATTATTTTATTCGCTAAACCACAATATTAACAGCAATAATAATAATATATATTATCATTTTTTGATAGAAATTTGAATATTATCTCCAGTGCTACGACATAAGATAAAAAGATCTCTTTTCATAAATGGTGCAGATCATAATCTAAAAATGTAAAAATATTTCTAATCACTCAGCTCTACATCGGGGCGGCTTCTATAGCCTTTGATTTCATTTTGCTTTTGACTGTGTTGTTTGGGTTGTGCCTTTTGTTGCTTTGGGGTCATCAGTTGTGTATTGTTGGGGGCGGGACTTTAGCGGCAGACAGCGACGCCCCGTCAGATCGGGAGAAGACTCTGGAGCTGATTCGCTACCTGGTGCCTGAAGTGTTCAACGGGGCGCTGGTGGACTCCCTGTCGGGCCACGCGCTCAATGCAGCAGGGGCCGCGGTCTCATTCCTACTAGAGGGGGAAGGGCAGGCCAAGCTGACAGCCCCGCCCCTTTCTATCCGTTCAGTAATTAAAGCACAGAAGCCGGGTTTGTAATCGTGTGTGTTTACGAGGTCTGAAGAAGTCCCTGAGATAAAAGGTCCACGTCACTGATGCAGATCAAGTTTAGGTGCCTCCAGGCAAACAGCATGTTTACTTCAAGCGACATACTGAGGATCTAAAACTACATTCAGCATCAAGTAATTAACACAATTAATTACAGGTATGCACCGTTTAACGACTGCATTACGCTGAAAAAAATACTGTAAGCGGAACTCTACCATCTACACAGCATCCAAAACCTGAACTGTTCTACATTACACTTCCTCAGCCACAAGCCCATGTGAACGATCCCGCACACTGCAGGACTAAAATATAAACACACACGATACAATATAAATAAAAATGAACACAGCTCTCTGGCTGCACACAACCAAGAGGGAATGAGTCCACTCAAAGAAAAACGAATTTCCAGAACAGATGATGCAGTATGACCCTTCCCTTCAAGCAGCTTTTAGACATTAAAGAACTTTAAAAAAAAAAAAAAAAAAAAAAAGGGAGAGTTACCAGTATGAAGTCAAAGCGGTCACATGACCGGCACTCGGCACTTCTCGGTTTATCTTAGGTACAGTACAAACATTTCCATTTCATTGATGGGAAGGTCACTAAATGGTGCTTACCTTTTTATACGTCTCAGAGTTTCACAGATGAATCAGTCCAGTTAGATAAAGTATGTGAACTCTAAACACTAAATAATAACCGTATCATAATAACGTTAGAGATGCATGGATCTGGAAAAGGAACGTCTGATTTGCAGCCGTAAGAAATGTGATTGCCATTTCTACCAACTACTAAGTGCAAAGGTTCACATACTTTCCCGGTGTGCATGATTAAGCTGTATATTTAGGAAAGCTGAACTAAATAAATCTGCATGGATGTGCGTGCGAGCGTGTGTTTTGTCTCGGGGACTTTCCTCAGACCTGCGGTTAGTGTTTGTGTTTCTTCACATCTCTCCCTCATTAACTGGACTCTAAACTGCTGGTTTATTAGTAGTGATTCTTCTTCTGTAGCCAATCACAAATGCACGTGCTGTGTGTGATCTGTGGCTGAACATGGTGCACTGATCCCTTAACATCTGCGGACGAACGTTATTTTCATACAGAGCGCAATGACTGTTTGGATCTTTTGGAGAAGGATTGCTAATGAAGCAGGATCATGACTCCAAACACGCCCCAAAGATCTAAAACATCTAAAAGTCGTGGACTGATGCAGTCTGAATGAATGCTCTCAAAGTAAAACTAATTTCCAGAACAGCCGATTCAGTATCACCCTTTAAACAACTGAAACTTTTATGAAGGAGTGAAAGAGTGGAGTTACCAGTAGGGAGTCACAGCGGTCACGTGACCGGCACTCGGCACTTCTAGGTTTATTTTAAGAGTTTATTTTAGAGGACAAACGTCTCCATTTCACCCCTCTGCTTATGCCCGTGTTCTGAAAGCGTCCGTTCGGTATTCATTGAAGTAAATTAAAGAAAAAAATCAAATCGAAGTATAACATAACTAACATTCATGGCAGTTAAAATACACCATACACCTAGTTTCTTTTGACTAGTTGTTCAGTCATTGCAGGTAAAAGAGTCCCATTTATTTCCTCTTTATTTCCTCTTCTAATGTGTTAGAATTAATTAATTAAAGAAACTGGACATTGAATGTTAAATGGTGCTTACCTGTATACGTCTCGGACTTTTAGAGATGAATCATTGACGGTCCAGATAGGAAAAGTATGTGAACTCGAAACACTAAATAATAATTTTATCATCATAAGATTCAGGCTGTGCTCGTGTTTCTTGAACATATCCCGCCGAGTCTGTGCTCCTCAAGCTCATGCTGGCATTGGAACAACAGGGAGAACATGCCAAATACAAATCAGTTCTAACATTTAGTTCTTAAAGATTTGACTTTTCACCCAAATCTTTTTGCTGGGAAAACAATTTGTCACTAGTCTTGCCTCGTAGCCTCCACTGGAGAGTGAAAATAATACAGATACTTTAGACACCAGTGAAGAAGCAGATGTGAAAGGATCATAATTATTCTAACGACTCTTCCCTTATTCAGCAGTTTAATGGCTCTTTCTCTTTAATGGATCCCCGCTCTTCATCTCGTCCCATTCTCTGATCGCGCTGTGATATTTTCTTTCCCTTTTCGTTCTCCTTATGAACAGACTCCACTTTTCCGGCCTGTGGGTGATAAGATCCTTTTATCAGATACCGACTTGGATCAACGTACAGTCATTTTTCTGTCCCTCTCGTTTTCAGTACCTGCTACCAAACTGACTACGCTCGCTCGGCCCACAGCGGGACCCTGCCACTGCAAATACGACCTGATGGTTTTGTTTGAGATCTGTGAACTGGAGGCCAACGGAGAGTAAGTTTATCTTAACAGACCTTTAAAGACACAACGTTGTTGCTTTGTACTCGATGCCTTTTCTCACAGAAACAGCACAGCGGTTTCACCCCAAAACTCTGCGTTGCCAAGTAATGCCATACTCCATGCACACAGGCAGTTAGCCAAATAAAGCAGCAACCCTAATCGATAACCACATGCTATGCATTGTACATAATATTCTATTAATGAAGGATATAAATTGTTCGTCAGGCTTTTTAACACCAAACAGGATAAAGATAAATACACAGTCACACCGAGTCAGATTTTTACATGTGAGAAAAAAAACCTGTCAAGTTCTGAAGAAGAACACAGACACACACACACACACACACACACACACACACACAGTCTGTTCTCACGGAGTCGGAAATTTCCTGGCGATGTTGCATAAAATTTTGAGCACGTTCCAAATCTGCATCAGTGCATGATGTGGTAAAATCTAACTGACCAATCAGAGCTCGGTTGCCGGGCATAACTGCTTAACCTGCAGAGCACAAGGGCTTATGGGACAAGCAAGAGGCTGGTCATAAAAACATGACTATTAAAGAAAATATGTGGTTAAATAAAGCTGGAAACGATGTTGATGAAGCTCACAGTGACAGGAAGGAAACGTTTTACTGTTTATCCTAGAGCATTCTAGTCGGTTAATGGCCTAAAATAAAGAAATAAATAAATCTGAGCTTCCTGCACTCATCTTCACGTGTGCCTTTAAGTTGACGATGTGAAAAAGACATGGTGAAATCTCTGTGATACATTAAGAGAAGGGAAATTAAAGAAAGCAAAAGCAGACAGGCTGGACAAAGAGAAACAGCGTTTTTCTGAGCGAAAAAATGTATACTCCGACCATTTTCCTTTCATTTTTGCCTATTTACACTTTGTACATCAAACTGCCGATAGCTGTAATGTTAGATGGACACTGTTGAACACTCGAGGTCTTGTGTTATCATGAATGATGTCACAACTGTGATTATCTACGGCACTCGCCTTGAGCATGTGCCTGTGACCAAATCACAGCTGTAATATAATTAGCGAAAACAAAACCGCCTCCTCTGTTGTATTGCTTAAATAAATATTGACGGGTTAAAAGCGTCTCTGGTTTGTCTTTTCTGTGTTTTCTCTTTTCTTAGTTACATCCCTGCAGTCGTGGATCACAGAGGTGGAATGCCTTGTCAAGGCACCTTCCTGCTACACCAGGTCTAGGTTTCATTCCAGATTTAAAAATGTTAACATTTCCCATGAGAAGTAGGTTTAGCTGTTGCTTTATCTTTCCTTCCTCCTTCCTTCCTTCCTCCCTCACAGGGAACCCAGAGGCGAGTGACGGTGACCATAGTGCACGAGACAGGGGGTGATATTAAATGGAGGGACGTCCGGGAGCTGGTTGTAGGTGGGTTTCTCTCTTACGCCATAATCTGAACTCAAATATATGCACACGACTGGGCCCAAGCTGGGCAATATTTGGCTTAAAAACTGGGAGCACAAATTAAGATGTAATCGGGAAACACAAAGTAACCTGTTTACATCAACTTTCTGTTTTTTTTTTTTTTCAAATATATTTAACTATACTGTCACGATTTTTTTTTTCCTCATTCAGGGTTGTGGAAAATATTGGAGATGTAGTGATATAGTTATATAAAGAGTTTATATCAGTTTGTGAGAAAATATAAATAAGTAACAGCGTATAAGCATACAAGTCTGAGGTTGTGTGTTTCAGAAATTGTCCTAATCAGTCTTTGTTTTCTGATTAGAAAGGTTATTTTCCTATTCTCACCGCCTCCACAATGGTCCAGTTTTACATCCAGACTTTTGGTTGTTTCTCCGCGAGCACCTTTGTCCTGAAATTTGCTGTGGGCACTAACTCCGGCTCACACTGCTGTTCCAGGTCGCATCAGAAACACTCCTGAAGCAGACGAGACCATTGTGGATCCCAGCATCCTCTCGCTCAACATCCTTTCTGCTGGATATGTCCAACCATTCCCAGATGACCGGTACGTATCTGCTTCCTAATGGTGTAGGACCGTGGTGACTCTGTGTTTAGGGGCCAAGCTGCCACTGTTGGGCCCTTGAACAAGGACTTTTAACTACTTTTAGATCCACAGACGCTACTCCTGCTTTAATCAGCTCAGTCATCGCCATCTTCGTCACCATAGCAATCAGGATACGTCAACAGAAATCCAATTTGCCCTGTAGAAAAGATCATGGGTGCTTTGGTGCCCAGCTGTTTGCAGGGCTGAACTTGCTCTGGATGGAACACCAACCCATCACGGGACTGGGAAAATGGAACGATCCCCTCTTGATCGTGACCTGAAGGCACTGCTTTGATTCAAACCCAGGTCCTTGTGGTGGATTACCGGCATATTAGATCTGAGTAACCAGCCTTAAAAATGTACAGTACTGTGCAAAAGTTTCAGTCCACCATTAGATTAGCTATACCATTAGCTTTAGAAATTGTATAATACAACCACAAAATACAGGAAATGTGTATGAAGGATTAAAAACCTAATAAAACAGCGTCTATTGGCAAGTTAGAACTAAAAAATGAATCATTTTGCATGTTTAAGGTTCCTGGCTCATGCAGGAAAAGGATGCTCGGGCTATAAAAACCTAGTTCTAATAGAATTTTTTGCCACTGTATGACCTGTATAGCCGCATGCTTCCATAAACCTTTAAATTCAGCTACTTCCTTCACACTATGGCCTTTGGAACACACGAATGCAATCATTCGTTTTTGAATTGTTAACATCTGCTTCTTGACTCATTTTCCACACATCGAATCAGACATTCGCCGCACTGTACCACCTCTTCTCAATCTATGAATCCCATCTCACACTCCGTCTATATTTATAGCCTGTATTTAACGCCGTTTGCAGGAGCCTGAAAAATTTACCACCACTTTCAATATGCAACATAACATTTTTATGTCCAGTGAGCTTCCCTTACGATTGAGCAGTAGCAAGGCAGGTTCTGGCAGGTTCATCGGAATTCCAAGTTGACCCTTCTACAGTCCAAAAGCTTGATCAGGACGGGTAGCAGCCAAGTAGCCACTTTTTCAGAAGGGGAACAGGCGAACAGCTTCTAAAGCCACCAAAGCTTGTACAGTGTATGATCATTATACTATTGGTAAAACAACAAATCTAATGGTGGCCTAACACTTTTGCACAGTAGCCAGTAGTGTTCATCACTGATACTAAGCTGATCGAGATGACTAATTGAAATGTGCTAAAGTGAAACTTTCAGAACTTGGACCGGTCCCTGATGGAAATGTTCGTGTTCTTATAGGTCCCAAATGTCCAGTGTACTTTGTGCAGTGGAAAACAGCAGCTTAGTTCTGCCTTGGCAACAAAACTCCTTTAAGGAGCCAAAATTCGGGCAGATCGAGCTACAAACCTAGCGTGGCTTCTTTACGATGACACACAGTCGCGTTTGTGACTCAGGAGACGAATTTAAAGCCTGGCACTTAAGGTATTACAGTAGATTACAATATCTATCTATAAAGGTCTTGCTCAAGGAAACAACAATGGCAGCTTGGCAGTGCTGAGACTTAAACCCTTAACCTTTTGGTAAATAATCCAGCACCTTATCATGTTCCTCTGTACAAATGTATCACATCCCCTGCATGTTGATGCCACCTGGTTGCCCGGTGATGAACATAGCTGGTGTTCAGGATGTGAGACTAGTGATTTTTCCACCTCTGCTACACATGCTCGCTATAATTTGGTCACAAGAGCAACAACCTTGCCTGAATTGTTTAATCTCAAAGCTTTGCGCCGATAAGTAACAAGGGTTCTCTACTTCACCTCCGTGCTCCTTCTCACTGCCTGTCCATTTTCCGTCTGTCCATTCATCCATTCACTGTCCATGTTCACCTAAATCCTCCTAACCACCTGCCAATCACTGTGAAGACGGAACGAGGGTGCCACTGGGCTGCTGCACTATTAAAAACCCAGCCCCTAGATCTGCAGGATGCCCTGGAGCTCCTGGTGAGGTGGAACGCAGACATAGATGAACAGACAGGATTCGACCCTAATACCCGATGACAAGGTGGTGACCATCAGAATCAGAGACAGAATGGTATCAGTGCGAGACCACACACCCTGTAATGGCCCAACATACTCTGAACGTTAGGGACAGAGACAAATGACACCTTGCCAGAGGTGGGATACAAACTGGCGTGGATCAATTGGTAGAATTCCAGTGCTGAGTTCCCATCCTTCCTCTGGAAAAGTGACTCGCGTCTGAGTTCAGTTCTATGTGGGTGAGTAGTCTCAGCGCTGAAGGGTCTTGAAACCATCTTCCACAGGGTGTGGTCCTCATCATCAGGCCCCATTTTAGGTTTACACAGTAAAGAGTGTGCAGTGTGTGTTTACCTGTACTTCATTACAGACAGTATGAATCCAAGATATCTTATTTTTTTCTGGGCAAAAAAATTGGGGACATTTAGGACTAGTAATGAAACGAAAAAGTTAAAAATTGATGTGATTTCACACAGGTGATGTCAATAGATGATTATAATTGTGACTTGGTGCAAAGCAGCAACCAGGAAATGAGGAAAGGCTAAGTGTTTGAGGAGCAAGGATAAGAAGAGGATCTCCAGTTTGTTAATAAATGTGTGAGAAATTAAGGTTCATAACATTGCTAAGTGTCTCGCCAAATCCTCAGGATCCCTACAGGGGTTTTAGTCGGAGCCCAAGATGCAGTATCCACGAACAGACCACAACAGAGAGTAACGAAAGAAGATTTATGAAATAAACAGATCAGGCATAACTCAAAGATGAGGTCCCGTACGAAAGTCCAAAGGTCCAAAGAGTCCACGAAACGACGAGGGTTCGTAGCGCGGCTTGGGTGTCGAGGGTCCTCAGCGTGCCATGGCTGCCAGCATAGTAGCTCGGGTGCCGGGGGTCCCAAGAACGGCTCGGCATAGGCGGAATGGCCTCAATAATAAAAGAAAACAAAAACTAAAAATAGCCTGAACGAAAAGAAAAATAAATAGACAAAAAAGGGGAAGAAAAAGGAAAAGTTATTCCTGTTTCTGTGGTCTCATTGCTTGATGCCGGTCTCCGTTAGATTCTGGTTCTGCCTGCATGTCTGATGGCCGGCTCCCTGTCGGTGACGTCCCGCACTTAAGATTGTGTTACTGTATTATATATTATATATTAGATATACTGTTTGTTCTACCTCTCCAGTGATTTCCATACCATGTTTCAGAGTTTGCTGTCAGTCTAAGGGGCTTGGACTCGGGTAGCACAATTAGTCTGCATGGTTGTGATCTGCATGCACTTTAATATTCTGTTATTATGAACCATGGTAACACATTTCTAAGAACATGGCATTAATCCTGAGACCTTACACCAGTGGGCTGTAACCTCAGCCGCAATGTCCTGGGGTCGTTACAGTTTTGCATTCCAGCCAAACAGGAGCAACCTGTGAAAAGGTGGAATAAGGTGGAGCTCCTGCTTGGTTGGTGTGAACACCTGAAGCCACTAGTTCTTGTGATCATTCAAACTTTCATTATAACATTTTAGACTAACTCGAACCTTTATAAGACCGGCACATCCATGCCAGAACCATGCCATAACACTGCCAAAAGTCACCGTCACAGTGTGTCCAGCCATATGATAGTGCCACACTGGAGCGAACTTAGATCAACATGACTAGATGAAAGGGTGAACACCGACAGACACGATCCAGGATGAGACCCATTGCTGGGTCGGGAACCTGAATAGAGGGGGCGACATTCCCCAGAAATGGAACAGAAACCTTAAGGAAGGCAACCATGAAACTAAAGTCACCTTCATTTCTATAGCTCTGTTTACAGTGTTTTGTTTATTTAGGTAACAGGGACAATACACATTAATCAACGTCATTATTGTTACGATCGGGTGTCCTGAGGATCTCGCAAGACCAATCCATGGTCCCACAAAAACCCCAGGATCCCTAAAAGGTTTAAATCGGAGCCCGTAATGCAAAATCCACAGGCAGACCACAACAGAAAGTAACGAAAGGACATTTATTAACGTAAAGGAGGATCATGCATAACACAAAGTAAGGGTCCCAGCCGAGAGTCCAGAACTCCGGTATGGGTGCCGAGGGTCCACAAGACAACCAAGGTGCCGGGGATCCGCTAAAACGGCTTTGGTGCCGAGGGTCCACAGAACCGGGGTAGGCGTAAAGGGTCCACAAAACCGGCCTTGGTGCTGGGGGAATGAGTGCCAAGGGTCCACAAGACGGTTTTAATAATAAATTAACAGGAACAAAAGACAGCCTAAACAAAAGAAAAGAAAAAGACAAAAAAAAAAAAATCAAAGGACAGCCTTTAAAGGCCTGAGATCCAGGGCTGCCCTTTACGGCCGGATCTCAGGGACGGCCTCTAACAGCCGTGGATCCGGGGGTGACCCCTCCAGCCGTGGATCCAAATGCAGGCTAATACAGCCACGGATCCAGGGACAACCCCTACCAGCCGTGATTCCCGGACGCCGTCAGCGGCTCCAGAATAGGACTAATCAAAACACACGCACAACAGGGGAGCAATCAGGGGTTTAAATAATCAAAAATGTAATTAACAAAAATGAACACAGGTGCGTAACGAAAAGAAACTAACCAGTCGATCGCCGCGGTAAATGAAAACAAGCGCCATGGACGGCGTAGGGGAAAAACCGAAACGGAACCCTAAGGGAGCGAGGAAAAATAATAAACTGGGTTGAAGAACCAAAGGGGCTCACGACACGAGCCCTAGCAATTATTTCATAATGTAAATGTGCCAGATTTAGCCAGATGGTTAACTGCTGTCCCTATGCAGGTTAATGTTATATAGGGAACAGTTTTACACAACACAAGAAATGCAATTAATAAAAACACGCAATTTTCATAAAATACAACCACTTAACCACGTAACGTTTTAAAGACCAGTACTACATTTCTAAACTTAACCAGATTTCCCCAGCTTAAAAGTCCATACTTAGCCAGAATATTTTAGATTTTAGAGTGATAGACGCACAGCTTTGCAAATACCTAGGACTAAAACCCGAATTGAGCAAGGCTAGGGTGACAGAGGCAAGGGAAAACCTCCTAAAGACTCAAAAAGGGACCCGATTCTTATATATCTAAGAATTAGAGTAGCGCCGATGGGTCGGTTGATGACCAGAACAGACAGATGTCGGAAAACGAGGTGGTTCCACTGTATGGCAAACAGCACGCTGAAAAGCTTCACATTATTTATTGAATGTCATGTTTAAAAGTGTAGCCTAGGTATAGAATCACTGCCGGTGCAACTTTCATTTAGAGACTGTCTTGAATTTATCGTCTATATCTTATATTATCCTATATCTTTATATGACGCTTTCGCTGCCATTGTCAGTCCGCATTTAACAACAACAGCAAAAAATAGGGACTTCCTGAGTTTCTTTTTGCGTTAGCTATCAGGACGGCACGGGGGCTCGGTGGGGCGGCACCGCTGCCCCACAGCAAGAAGGTCCCGGGTTCGATCCCAGGGTGGGGCGGCCTGGGTTAAAACTCCTGTGTGGAGTCTGCATGTCCTCCCCGTGACTGCGTGGGCTTACTCCGGGTACTCCGGTTTCCTCCCACAGTCCAAAGACATGTGTGCGTTAGGTGAATTGGCGTCTCTAAATTATGATTGACTTATGTATGCGTATGACTAGCCTTAAGATGAACTTGTGTATGGATGCGCCCTTGTGTGTGTGTGTGTCGCTGGATGGTCAGTGATGCCGATAAGCGACGTTAAAGAAGCCAAACAAACAAAGCATTTTCTATGGAAAATGGGACTAGTTGTCCAGTAAAGTACACACAATAGTTAGGTGATATTTCAGCTAGAGGGAATGCTTTTGTTTTAAATATCAGAATTCGCTCATTTTGGGCAAAGCCATTGCCTGTCGATATAATCTTTCAGTCCCTTTCATATATCGTATAGATTAGGCACAGCGATCAATCAGTATCTCGTTCAACACAACCAGAGGAAACTCTATTAAATGCTGAACCAGTCACACGTACAGAGACCTAGCCAGTCTGCTCCAAACAAACCAACAACAAGTCCACTAAGCCTGAGCAGTCAAACAAAGGGCACATCACAGAGATGTACACACTGGTTCCAACCTGAAGCTTACTAACACACTGTTGTTTTGTGTTTTTGCAGACAGTTTCTTGATTCGGACATGCCTAGGTATTTCGATTTTCCGATCTCTATTCTTATTCTCTCTTCTTCTGAACTCTGACCATCCGAAGTCCGTCTTCATTGTCCTGTCAATGTCCTGGCTGCTTCCTTCCTTTATTCTTTTATCATTTATATGTGGTCCCGCCTTTGATTTTTTTCCATGTCTTCTCTCAGCAATCCCTATGTGCTCCTTTAGTATGCCTAGATATGACCTGAACGTCATCAGATTTTGATATAAGACCAAATTATTATACTATTGTATTATTATTATATACCCAATATTACTTATCTGTGAAGGATCTGCTGTGCCCCCTTTTGTGCAGCAATAAATCTAACGAAACATGAATTCCCGAATGTTTGCTTGGAGGAGTTTTAGCCCAACTCGCTTTAGCTTTAACTCTGGGATGTTGGCGGCTTCCTCACATGAACTGGTTCTTCCATATCCTTTCTATTGGATTAAGATCAGGACTGTGGATTGGCCAGAACAAAACATTGACTTTACACCGCTTTGTTCTTAGGGCCAATGGTTTTTGGACACTAGTAGCTTTCTTCCTGCCTCGCATACCATTGTTCTTCAGCTTCCTCCTGATGGTGGCTCATGAACATTAACATTATCCAATGTTTGAGATCTTTACTTGCTTGCTTCCCAAGTTACCCAGGGTTCCTTTGTGACCTCGTGGACAGTTTGGACTCTTGCTCTTGGCATGATCTTTGAGCAGTGATTAGCAGTCATTATGTAAATGTAATTATTAGCAGTAATTATGTAAAGTAAGGCTGTCAGTAATCTCCTTTGTTCACGCCACAATACACCGCCACGAACATGTTGCGAAGATTAGACTTTATTAAGATGCTGTTCTTTAAATACAACAGGATGTCCATGTTTAAATAAGCTGCTGGCCCTGGAGGTTAACACACTTTAACTACTCACAGATACGCAATATTGGATCATTCAGATATTATATTTTGTCTCATTTGTTCATTCCGGTTCTCTTTATCTACTTTTAGGATTTGTGTATGAAAATATGATGATGTTTTTGCTCATATTTAAGCAGACATACTGTATAGAAAATTCGTGTCGTGCACCCCTGTATGGAAATGTTTGTGCGTGTTCTCGTGGGCTGGCTGGTTGTGAGTTGTGACTCTTTTATGCATGGCTTGACTTTGCTTCAGCTTAATCTTTGCAGGAGGTGTGCTAGAGGGCTGAAGTTTCTAGACTGTGGTAAAACACGTTCATTTGATGTGCTTTGACTTTTACCTGTTGATTCCTGTTAGTATTTATAGGGTTAATTCGTGACCGGACGTGGATGGCCTTTCTTCCTGTGTGCATAGTGTTTGTGATTATTCAGTTGTCACTATAACGTGAGGCCTGCTCCTCTTTGTGAATACACAACATTGTAGGCCAACTCTAGGATTCAGACTCGAGTGCTCGGGAGCTGCCGTTTCCAGTAGTGCGGCTCTTACCACCATCCTGCAGTTTCTCAAATTATTTAATACAGAATTCCCTGAATTTACTGAGGAATTATTATTTCCCAAGGCGAACGATTTCAGATTTATTTCTGTAGTGCCTGTTTACAATGGAGCATTGTCTCAAAGCAGCTTTACAATTTTAGGTTTTATAGGTTATATTTAAGCCGAGGGTTAAAGCGGAAAGAAAAAACTCCATAAACGTTATAAGGAAGAAGTCTTGGGAGCTCCAAGACTCAAAATAGGACCCATCCGTCTTGTGTGGTTTCGACGATAAATGTAAACAGATCTGGTCAAATAAGTCTGTAGTAAATATATAATATAGATATGTAAAATAAGATAAGATCGGCGTTGCATAGTCAGTTTTGGATCTTGGGACCTCCATAGGAAAGGAGGAGGGAGGGAATGGCCTAGGAGGGTGTGATGAATTTGGCATGTTCTTCACATGGCAATTGCTTTCTCCTGTTACTTTGACCTCCCACAAACATGCCACTAACTGGAATGTCTGCTTTAAATGGACTCAAATGTAAAGCTGTTATCAAATAAGAAAATAACAGCCTTTTATCTTCTTCTTTGGGGCCAAGTCCCCTCTAGCTTGTCCATGTAGAGGAAATGCTTTGGGCTCTTTCGGTCATGTGATAACAGATCTGGGTTCTGTTTACATAGCATTGATGAGCAGGTTAGTTTTTCCTTCAGGATTCCAGTCTGAAACTTGAGTAGAAGAGACGCAAACATCGATAAACATGGGACCCCACATGTTAAGAGTTAATTCCAGCTCATAGCATGACATCACTGTGATCCAGTATCCTCCTTCTTCTAGATAGGAGGTGAATTAATCATTGCAATTAGTCCAAACCTACAGTCTGATTACCCCGAGTCGTAAAAAGCTCTCTAATCTCTAAGATCGAATAAAACGGGTCTTTGTTAACGTGTCTTACAGATACACTACATTGCCAAAAGGTATTTGCTCACCTGCCTTGGCTCACATATGATCTTAAGTGACGTCCCGTTCCCAATCCATAGCGTTCAGTATGACGTTGGTCCATCCTTTGCCCCTGGAACAGCTTCGGCTC
>JAUZST010007865.1:0-13899 GCA_034779995.1 Parotocinclus haroldoi | reverse complement strand
TAACACAGCCAAGAGGCTGTTATAGTCTAAATCTAACTAAAAGCCTGAGTAAATAAGAATGTCTTTAGCCTAGACTTGAAGATTTGGAGTGTGTCTGAATCTCTGACTAAAGTGGGAAGTTTACATGTACATGCAAACACAGCAGAGCTGGAAATATTTTTGTGTTCCTATTGTTAGCGTGACCCTGCTCAATCAAAGAGATTTAGTTCTATTTTTTGTCTGATCACCCAATAAACAATGCTTTATTCACCTGTTGACTCAAAACTTTGTTTATTTCTCAAATTAGAGTGAGAACAAACTCAAAACCCAGCAAAGGCAGAGGTTGAAGTAATAGTAGTACCTGTAATAGCGGCCACATACTTCTACAGTATATAGTAGTGTTTCAGTACTCGAGTCCAGTCTCGGAATTGAGTCCAATCTCAAGACTGTAAATAAGTGATTTAGTTTTGAACTCATATGGAATCGGTTCCATCTCAGTCTCGGGGTAAGGTTGACCAGCTACCATCTGAATTAATTATAAACTGAGCTTTATTTAATGATTTTTCTATTGTTATTGAATATCAACAATTTATTCAAACTGAACAAATCTTTTGCTTCTCTATATGCCTAAATTAAGCAAAATAAAAAACGGAAAAACAAGTTACTGCACTTCTGCCATCTCTTGGTTGTTTTACCAGGGCTCAAGCCCCGAATGTGTTGAGTATAACAATATATCTAACATTATATCTAATATTTAGAGTTATAGTCTTTAAATTCCTTTAATATTGCAGCTAAAATCAGTGTAGGTCTCTGTCATGTCTTTTTTCTTTGATTATGCTATTACATATAGCCCTATTACTGAACTTTACAATCTAGCCAGCTGAAACAAATAGCACAAAAAAGAATGTCCTTGATGCCAGACAATGCGTTTAACATCAAAGCAAAATAACAAACCAGCATAAACAACTGACTAACATTTATTGGCCTAATCTAACTACTCATTTACTTTACAAGCCACTTAACAAAGACAACAGAAACAGAGCAGAAAAATGTGTTCAGTGTTCTTTTTCACACCTTTGCAATTTTATTAGTACAGTCCCTTGTTAATAAATTATATTTATTATCAGCATGTTTGCTTTATGCAAGTGCAATGTGGTTTTTAAATTATGTTACAAAAACTGTTTATTTTGATCAAAAACTGGGAAACAATGTGACTTGAACAGAAATTGCAACTGCAGCTGTTTTTGACATGAGTTTATGAGTTTAAGTGCCAGGATGGCCCTACTACCCACTGCACTACCCACCTGCTTAACCACTTTGCATCCCAGTAACTGTAGTTGCACTGCAGCAAAACAGCCTGTTTGAATGAGTGTCTGACAGATGGTTTCTGTGTGGGGTGAAAATAAGCCCTCCCAACTATAAATCCACTCCACAGGAGCACTCGACAACAGTGTGGTGTTGTATTTTAAGAAAAAGCTCTGATCATTGGATCATTCACTGAACCCAGTGACTTGTGTTGGAGCATCTTATGGAGCTGGTCATTCATGCATTCACAAAAGAGAAAATATTGTCTGTCTTCAAGCTTCACATTTCCAGTGGAAATCAGAAGTCTCCATTAGAAGTCTCAATGTCTAAATGACGATATGCACTGTGAACTGTACTGGTGGTAACTTTTTAGACAGTGTAAGCTGCGGGCTCACTTTGAATGTTGAATGAGTAAGCATGTGATTTTAAGACAGCTGTGTACTCTTTGATAAACCTTTTATCTAAAGTTTGGCTACTGGGAGATGGTCAAAGGCCATCAGTGAACTTTGGTGAAGCTCATTATACGTTTAGTGGCATGCCACTCTGAGCTCCACAGACGGGACAACTCAGTTTTTGTTGATTATATCTTCAATAACATTAGCAACACCTATGAAGGGGCACGCCTTGTTCAAAGTCAGAGCATATGCTGGACAAATAACAGTATAGGTGCCTTGTGATGCTGCTTTATCGACTGTGGTGACATGATTGAGAATGTGCACAGAAAAAGGTTGATGCTGTTCTTCATTTCACTAAGTCAACTGCACAGCATGTGTGCCATCCATAGCATCTTCTGTGAAAGATCATTCAGTGAAAGTTTGACAGAATTGCAGTTGCACTGATTTTGCTTTGATGGTGATTCTATATTATTGTTGCAGCACTTACATCATATGTGAGGTGTCCTTAAATTCTTTCACATGCCAGCTCAGCCAATTTTCTGTCCAATTTGTTTTGCAAGTAAATCAATTGAGCATTTTTTATTTAAAGTTTATGATTGCTAGATCATGTTATGATTGCATATATTTGTGTGTTCATAGTTAGCACAGGAGTATCTCACAGAAAGGTTCCAGCATTGAAACCATGACCTTACTGAGGTGTCTGTGCTACCCACTTTCTGTCTCAAGTGTACTGCACAATAATATTGTGATCTTCTTTTGCCCTCTATGAATTCTGAAATGATGAATTGAATTTCAAGGACAGAAATGCATTTCTACTCTGCTTGTGTGTCAAATCCATCCTCTTATGACACGTGCGAACAGACTACTCCCTTATACTGTGCGTCTTGGAATGAAAATCAAATTGTATACATGGGCTGCACCAGGAGGAGTTTCATGAGCAATCTGCTGTATATTACAGTGATATATTAAATTATTTGATTCACTAAAATATTCAATTCCACCAAGATTTTTAATAGTTACTTTCGTACACATTTCATTACCACATATAACTGAAATCGAATGGAATGCAAGTCTTAAAGCAACTGCCTAATAACCAGGGAAACCACCAACATAGCTGGCATTCTTCACTCATGGTGAGTGTTTACACAGAAATATATGCATATATGCTTGAAACCATGGAGGCAGTTCAGCATATTCCTGGATGGCCTTTTTCAGAGCTCAATTTGACATGAACTTTAAAAAAATGGTCGTTTTTGGTGAGGCTTTTGACAAAGGCTGAAACACAACAAGCAACATAGAGTATATGTTAACTATCCACTCTCACGTCCTTTAACTTAATTTCACTGGAGCATATCCTTATTTTATTATTTTTAAAATGTTGTTAATGTTAATATCGCCCTCGTATAGCATTATATGTATTTCGTATCTATTTGGATTGCGTTAAAACAGAACTTTCATGTTAAAATATGCTGGATACACAAGTCAAGGTCAAAAATCAAAGTCAGATTTACTTCTTTAGCACTTTTTACAATGGAGCATAAGCTCAAAGTGGAGCATAAGTAGCATAAGTCTCAAAGCTAGGGTGACAAACTCTAACATTACTCTAACACTCTAACATCTAAACATTATATAAAAGAAACCTTGGGAGAATTAAATCTTAGATGATATACGTAAGAATTAATTTAAGTTATATAATTAATATGTTTATAGTAATAGTTTAATACAAATAAGCTACAAAAATTAATATTAATCATTAATATAAATAATAGATCATTAATAATATGTCCAAGAAAATGAAATATTATGAACAGCATAATGAAAAATAGCAAATCAAACTATATCACATAAGACAAAAGTAAAAAATAAATAAATAAATGTTGAATAGAAATGTGTAAAATTTGCATATAGGCATTATTTAGTCCATTACACAGAATCACAGTAGGATTTTGTGCCCATGGCAGGAATGTTTACAGTTCACAAGAAAATAAACCCTTTAGTTCAAACTGTGAAAAAGAGAAACAGTTTGTCAAACGCCTGCACTGTGCATGGTCTAGATGTGAGTACCTGCAAAGTTATTAATGTGTGTTATGAATGAATTCAAAACAACCTGCGAATAAAACAGAATTATAAAGGATATGGTTAAAACATAAACATACACAATGATTGCAGTAACCAGGTTTTGTTTCATTACGTTTTTTTCTGTACATATTAAATTAAATTATACAAGTTTTGTGAGCAGTATACATTAAATATTATTAAGAGGTAGATTTGCAGCTCCAGTGACGTACTGGTAAGAGCCAGCTGTTGGAAACATCAGTTTAATAGGGTTTAGGTTCAAATCCCACATAATCCTGATCAGGATAAGCATGATTGCAATGACTTGCTTTGTAAAATATATTAAACAGGTCTGCTTCTGGTATCAGGGTTGGCAAATTATTCAATTTGAATATTTTGTAGCTTCAGGATTAAACCCCTGATAGTTATCTGATAACAGTTATAGTTATATTATATAGTTATAATCAGTTATAATAGAAGTTGTGGCTAATCAAAATAATATAGCTCTTTGATTTATTTTAGATCATAATCAAGTTAGCTATGCTTATACATGACACAAGAAAAATCAGCAGAATGAACAGAATTTAACAGCTTAAATGCTGCTATAATTGCACATTGCCGACGAGGAGCACTAAAGGTCACCCTGATGATATAATGAATAGAAAGTGCACCGTGCTGACAAAAGACCAATTGCTAATGCCAAAATCACATCTGCTTCAGCATTCACACAGGTTTCAAAATTATTTGCCTGCATTCTTTGCAACTTTGTAGAAATTAATTTGGATTAGTTTCGCTTGCCTGTATGAGTGTAACAGTAAATAACAGCTAAGCAAATAACCTGAAAATTTGAATACATCAGGTTAGATGACCAGCCTTTTTTTAGCGGTGTAAGAATAGTTGTGCTGGCAAGAATTTTGTATTTTTTCTCTTGGAAAATCATGTTTTTGTCTTAAATAATTTGATTGTTCCTTTTTTCCAGATCACGTAGCCAGTAGCACCAATCATAACTAAATCAAAACATTTACAGCCAGTCAGTGTGATTGGCATTCATAGGTAGGTGATCGGTATCAGAAATGGCATATATATATATATATAGTGAATGTATATGACTTTAGCTACAACACAGGTGTGTATTTATGAGCTTGTAGCAGTGTACTAGAGGCAAAAAACAAACACAGGCAGCCTGTGTTATCTATGCTTCTAGAATTAGCAGACTGGAGTATGTACTGGTAGCATAATAGCGATGGTGTCTCTTTGCCAGCCGCGAGCATGGCAATAAGTAGATGGCATTTTAAGTGCTGCAGTGGAAGACTCGAGCTGTTAATGTGTTTGTGCAAGAGAGGGGAAAAGGGAGAGAGTGAAAGTGATGTTCTCTCATGGAAATATGCTGTGTGCACAGAGCCCCAGCAGGAGAGTTCCTCACTCAGAGCTCTGAGCCTAATTAATTGCTAATTGCAGCCTCGCCAACAACTGCTACATGGATGTGCATGTGAGGAGGCCCCTGAGCAGAGAAGCTAAGGAGAAGAATGAGAAAGAATAAAAATGGCCTGTTTCTTCTGACAGTTTCTCAGAAGTTGATGTGTAAAAAACACAGTGCAGTGGCAATATGCAACCTTAGAAAGACTAGATGTATTCAAAAGCCTGGTATCAGAGCAAGACAGATGCGTGTGTGGTCGTGAGTGTTAGCTCTGTAACCATAGTGATTATTAGTGCCTCTTTTGATTGTCATGGGTAAAGCCTCACTTCAAATGTCTCTGCCTACAGCAGCATCATATACACCCCAGTGTCGATGCCATACATACACTCACCGATCGATTTATTTGGAACACTTCCTTATTTCTACACTCATTGTCCATTTGATCAGTTCCATTTACCCTGTGGATTCACTTTGTAGGTGTGCAATTACAGACTGTACTCCAGTACACTGTACATAGACTACAGTATCTGTGTGCTTTGTTAGAGCCTTTTGCTTTGTTCTCTAATGGTCTGGATACAGGAGAACCACACATCAGATACTATTCTCAGCACTGCAGTGATACTGACGTGGTGGTCGGCACAGCAGTGCTGCGGGAATTTTCAAACACTGTGCTTACTCACTGTGTACTCTATTACACACATTTACCATATTGCTCCACCTTGCATATGTACATTCAAAAACAATAGTTCATATGTTGTTGCACAGTTTGTGTTAGTCGTCTTCTAATGCTTCATCAGCGTTCACAGGATGCTGGTGGCTTGAATTTTTGGTAGGTGCACTAATTTCAAACACATTACAATTGTATCAGTGTAACTGCAGTTCTGAAAATGATTTACCACCCAAATAGTACCTGATCTGTGGTGGTCCTATGGGCATCCTGATAAGTGGAACTGATGAAATGGGCAGTGAGTTTAGAAGCAAGGAGGTGTACCTTAAAAAGTGACCAGCAAGTATAATTTGATGTGTCCTCACATTTTAAAAGTGGCATATACTCGAACTCTCACAATGAGGTACACTCCCCAAAAGCAGCCTCAGAGAGCCCTTTTTAATAGGGCAACAGGAGAAGCAATTTCATGGCCACTTGTGGCAAGACCAAGTGCCAAATCAGACCACACCTATAATTATGTGCATATCTACCTGAGACATAACTGCACGCTTAGTTCCACAATAATTTGACATTTTTATCTGGGTGTGTCTTTTTTATATAATTGAGCATACATGTATACAAAGATTTACTATGGAAGCATTTTCCATGCATATGGATGTCAGCATAATGTAACATTTGAAAACAAGTAGAACCAACCAACTGGTATACCTGTTCTACTGCTTGTTAATATCTAACCAGTCAGTCTCATAGTAGAAACTCAATGCATTTTGGTATGTAGACATGGTCAAGGCAAGCTTCTGAAGTTTAAACCACAAATCCGAATGGGGAAGAAATGTGATTTGTAAGCCTTTAAACACCTGTTTCTGCTGTGACTTTAGTATCGGGTCAGAATTTAGTGAAACCAACATGAACGCATAGATAAATCTTGTCTGTATCAGTATGGTTCAGGCTGGTGGTATAATGATACTGGGGAACCTAATGAAGTGGCTGGTGAATGTTCTGTATATTACTTAGTACATATACATACAGCAAATAGTATAGTATACAGCAATAGTAACCTAATATTATAATATATATATAATATATTATATTATAAAAAAAAATATACCTCTAGTCAGTACAGGGGTACATTTGGAATTGGCCTTAATTGTACTGGTTAAAATATGTAGTTTAGCATGCTATCTGGCTAAACAAGTGCATTAAAATCAATTTAGGAGGGTGTATCCCATATCCTGCTTATACGCCTACCTTGCATTTTGAGCTTTAAAAGGCTAATTTCTGGCTATGTACAAGGGAGCTCAAAAATTCACCACAACAGGAATGCTACTAACCAGATATGGGCCATTCTCATTCTCAGGTGAAGGGTGGTGCAATTACAGGGCTAAATGGTGGACACTGAAATTGTTTCCAGGATAAGTGGCAGACACCCAGACACAGCCTATGAGCTTTCTTTTCAGAACTGGGAGACATTTTATTTACATTGTAAAGATTCTTCACAAATACCCTTTATCTGATTTCAGTGAGCCTGCACTGTAGCCCCAGATTCCTCTTCTTGGCTGACAGGAGTGAAAATCAATGTGCTCTTCTGTGGTCAGTGTCCTTCCACCTCAAGCATGGTATTTAATTAGGGATATTTTTCTGATCACCACAAAAAAGAGACAGGTTATTAAAGTTTGATGTTAGTGTGACCTTACAGTCAACTGAAGCATGTTTTGGCCATTTTCCTCTGACCTCCTTCTTCAACATGTTTCCACCCACAAAAATGCTGCTCACTCTAGTCTCATTCTGTTGAGCTTACAAATCCCAGGAGATCAGCAGTTTGAAAAGTATTCAAGCCACACCTTCTATTATCAACCGACATGACACGGTCAGAAAAATTGGAAAAGATTCAAGTTTTCATACTGAGGAGACGGTTACAAACTGTAGGTAGTTTCAGTTTACGCATAGTTTGTGTTGGTCAACTTCTGGCTATTCAACAGTGTGAAACAACAGTTAATATGACTGAAAATATGAACAGGTATTTGTAACAGTACAGTGGGGTAAATAAGTATTTGATAGAGTGCTGATTTTGCAAGTTTTTCCTACATACAAAGTATGGAAAGGTCTGTAATTTTTTATCATAGATACACTTCAGCTGTGAGAGACAAAATCTAAAAAAAAAAACAGAAAATCACATTGTATCATTTTTAAATAATTAATTTGCACTTAATTGCATGAAATAAATATTTGATCACCTACCAACCAGAAAGAGTTCTTACTCTCACAGACATGTTAGTTTTTTCTTTAAGAAGCTCTCCTAGTCTGCACTCATTACTCATTGCACATGTTTGAACTTGTTACCTGTATAAAAGACACCTGTTCACACACTCAGTTAATCACACTCCAAACTCTTCACCATGCCCAAGACAAAAGAGCTGTCTAAAGACACCAGGGAGAAAAATGTAGATGAGTACAAGGCTGGGATGGGCTACAGGACACTAAGCAAGCAGCTGTTGCAGCAATTATTATAAAATGGAAAAACCATAATAACGCTTACATTGGAAATTTGAACATAGTATGACTGTCAATCTTTCTCGGTCTGGGGCTTGGTGCAAGATCTCACCTCATGGAAAAGGATGATTCTGAGAAATGTCAGGAATTAGCCTAGAACTACATGGGAGGACCTGTTCAATGACCTGGAGAGAGCTGGAATCACAGTCTCAAAGGTGATCATTAGTAACACACTACAGTGTCATGGATTGCCTGCAGGGCACACAAGGTCCCCCTGCTCACGCCAGTAAATGTCCAGATCCATTTGACGTTTGCCAGTAACCATCTGGATGATCCAGATGAGGCATGGGAGAAGGTGATGTGGTCAGGTGAGACCAAAATAGAGGTGTTTGGTATGAACTCCACTCGCCGTGCTTGGAGAAAGAAGAAAGATGAGAACACGGTCCCAGTAGTGAAGCATGGGGATGGAAACACCATACTTTTTTCTGCAAAGGCTACAGGATGAGCATTGAAGGGAGGATGGGTGGGGTCATATATTGTGAGATTTTGGCCCTCAGTAAAAGCTTTGAAGATGGGTTGTGGCTGGTTCTTCCAGCATAGCAGCGACCCACAGCCAAGGTACCTAAGGATTGACTCCATAAGAAGTATTTCAATGTCCTGGAGTGGCCTAGCCAGTCTCCACACTTGAACCCAATAGAAAATATTTAATATTAAGTTCTGTTTTTCTATTGTATTTTATTGTATGAAAATTAATTATTTAAAAATCAGTTAATGTGATTTTCTGGATTTTTGTTTTAGATTCTCTCTAGAGTCTCTAACAGTTGAAGTGTACTTACCATAAAAATTATAGTCCTCTCCATTCTTTGTAGGTAGGAAAACAGTGTATTGAATTCTTACTGTACATACTTTAAACCATGTACACACTACGGGAAGCTGTTCTGGCCCTATTTTACCGTTATCTCATAGTGATTAAAATACAATGTCCTGCTGCCACTCTCCATCAGAGTCCATTCTCTGCACCAGTTGCAATGTCTTCCATAGATATGATACCATCCTGCATATTCTAACAACAGAACGTGTGTGAGCACATGAGAGAGCTAAAGAGAGAAACCAGTACATGTTGATGAATGTTGGTTGAGGTGGATGGCACACGTGTAAACTTGCTATAATTGCTCCTCAAAATAATGAGTTCCCTTCAGTGTGACCTCTGTTGGAGTTATTTATCTGTTTAGTATGTGTTTACACAGGTCTCATACACTTAATCTTGACACAGTGGCAGCATACACAAACACACAGCAATAATAATAATATTCATCCCAGGGTGCCTGTGGTGTTCATGCGTTTGACTTAACTAGACCAACTAAAATTATCTACACCTCTACTGACCTTGCTTTGTGTCTCTGATCAGACATAAATCAGTCCAGTTGCATAGCATCAATCACTGGACTATGGTAAATGCCTTTAAGGTATATTTCCATAATACAAGACCTACCAGAGCAGAGAGGTGACACACAAACAATGCACCTGCTGTGTCCTCTGAGACAGAACTGAAATAGACACAGCTGGTGTCTTAACCAAGAGCTTTATAATCCTCTGAGAGAGGAATGGATTTATTTTCCAATGCAGACTACACATAAAATATACATAACACCACAGTTAGAATAAAAATCAGTTATTGTTAAATAGCCTACAGTTACAATCTATTAACACTGAAGCCAAAGTGAATGCAATCCCAACTGTTTTCTTTATACTATGATATATGGTGCGCACAAAAAAGGAGCTATTCCAAATCGAAAAATCCCATAATGAAATATCCCCTAATTGTTGTGAGCAATGTATATGCAGTTTGCAACAGCTTGGTTTATGCTAGGTACATAGATGACCTACACACTAAATCCTTTTTGCTTATTCTGAGTATATTATTGATAATATATCACAATCTGGCTGTATAACATTTCACATGTGGACATTTTAATTACATGTATGCACCGTTCAATGTCCATACAATCAACGTCTGTTCACTTTAACATCCAAGGTCTGAATCATTTTAATAGGAAAATTAAATCATTCTTATATGTATCATATTCATGCCTGAACTAGTATAAGTGAACCTTATTGCAACATATGTTGGCATAAAAGAGAATCACAGTCTTAAAATGATACCATGGTAACTTTCCATATCAGTAAGTGTCAAATGGTGGTGCGATTACAGAGCCCTGTGGAGGACTGACTTCCCATATAAGGAGCATGAGACTAACCAGCATAATCTATGTCAGAACAGGAACTACTTAGAGATGTCTTCTTATTACCTTTGCTATTAGAGAGAAAGAGAAAAATAGAAAGAGATGTTGTCCAAGTTATTCTAGCATTGCTTTCAGCTCAAGCATGTCTTGGCCATTCTGCATCATATTGATGTGCTTAATATTCCCAGGAGATCAGCAGTTTCAAAAATATTTAAACCTTCTCATCAATTGTGAACCGACATACCATGGTCAACTCACAATATGCTTCATGTTTGATGTCATCAAGTGCATGCAAGCATCAAATGTTTTTGAAAAAAGTTTGTGGAACTGAAAGCACTGTGCTACCAGTTTTTGGGCTAACATATGTGTACAGATCAAATCTTGACCACATTCTTTACTTATATTTAATGATTATTTTACTTTAATACGGTCACCAATTTTGAATAAAGGCAGTAAGTACATTCTGAAGAAATAACTTATAATACAATGAAAAGAACACTGTGAGCATTAAAGAGAGTAACTTTATTAAGAACAATGGCAATAACTCAAGTGCTTTTAACAACAGATGTTTTTTTATCAAAAACGTTGAAACATATTAATGAACTAAAAATAGGACTCCCACCTTTACTGTACTCAAAATGTACTGTTTCTAAATAGTAATTTTAAAATTTAAAACAGTTTAAATGATCATGCTATGTCTCTCTAATTGTATACGAGAATAAGAAATTAACAAAATACAGGGAAGTATAGTAAAAGTATAGTATAGTAGAGAAGCAAAGTTTTGGTATAAGTATTTAAACTTAGCAGTCCTGTTTATGATAATGAATTACAATGATTTCATGTCTCACTACAAGGCATGGCTGTCAGACTAGTCAGCATTATCAGGCAATAGATTTGTTTACTGTCTGTATGTACCTCAGTGTCCTTAAATCTAACATTGACAAAGTGTAATGGCTTCAGAGTTTATAATGATAAATAACACAAATGTACAAAAACTACATGAAATGGTTGTATCATTTGTTCTATTCTCATAGTGCTATAAGGGAGCAATACTTTGATCAATATCAAGATATAAATCAAAATTCTCTTTCGCTGTTTTCTTTTCCTGGATAAAAACTATAGTTGTGTGTCAAAATAAATGACCATTTAATATTTACATGTGGTGAACTAATAACTTAGTAAACACATCTCGCTGAATGCAAACCTTTAATTGAAGGAATTAGATTAGAACAGATTTTTAAAAAAATCTACATCAAATAACAGTATACTAGCAAGGTGTACCTAATTAAGTGGCAGGTGAGTGTATGGGTGATTTATTTCATTACAGCATTTTGCATATAAGTAATGTTACCCTTGGCATTCAGAACAAGGAGCAGTATCATAATTTAAACTTTTAAAAACATGTTTATCATTCATTTTAAAAACATTATACTTTTTCTTTGATGCTTTTTCATTTCTTAATTTCTTTCTGGACATTTCCTTCATGTAAAGATTTTAAGAAATCATGGACTGGTTATACCACCAATACTTCAAAGAGACTTTTGAGAGAGAAGTTGGAAATGAGAACATTGATGAAAGTGCCTTCAAAGTACTTAAATCTGTTACACGGGGGTGGGTGTTGGCTAAAAGCACACACAAACACACACATACACAGTGGGTGTTTCATGCTGTGACTGATTAAGGTGCAGAGGCAATGTCAGCTCCATAAAGCAGAGGCAGTAATAGGAATTACCTGTCATCCATTTGCTGGTGATCGATTCTTTCACATGCTTGTCTGCTGAAAACAAGGCACTTAATCTCTCGCTCTTTCCCATTCGCAGCAGTTACGGTGGTATAATATATGTACACCTTGATAGAGTCATTCTCTTTTCCCTTTTTTTCCATGTACTTCAATTTGTAGAGCCAGTAGAGATCAGATTTGTTGAAGATATCTTATTTTATTGGCAATCTACAACCCCAAATTAAAAATGTTGGTACAGTATGGAAAATGCAAATAAAAAAGAAGTCATACATTTAATTTGACTTTTGGTTTGTTGCAGGCAGTGTAAACCCAAAATAGGTCATGTGTTTCCTGGTTACACAGTGAAAACATGTTATTGTGGTCGGACAAATTTGTATTCCTTCCTTTTTGGATGAAGTGGATGGCATCTCCAGAGGACCAAAGAAGAAAAGGACCATCCACACTGTTATCAGCAATAGATTCAAAAGGCAGGGACTGTCATAGTATGGGGTTGTGTCAGTGCCCTTGGTAAAGGTAATTTACACCTTTGTGATGGCAGATTTAATGCGGAAAGTACATGGAGATTTTAGAGCAACATATGCTACCTTCAATTTCCTTTCCAGGGACATCCATGCATTTTTGAACAACACACTGCAATAACCACATGCTACACACATTACAAAGTCATGACAATGAAAGACAAGGTTACAGGTCCTGGCCTGTCTCCAAAAGACAATGTATGGAGAATTTTCAAGCAAAAAATGACAAAGAAAAGTTAAAGTAAATGAAACCATGATAAAGACAACAGTATTTAATCTTCTGAGAAGTCTTTCCACTAGATTTCAAAATCCACTGATGTTTTACAATAGGCCCTGCATCACAGTTGGTATTTCACTTCATCAGGTTCTGAGTGGGTAGAGCTAAGGTCAGGGCTTTGTGTGAGTCAGCAAAGTTGTCTATAAAAAATTGTTTATGGAATTTACTGTAGAAGGGCTGTTTGTCTGCTAAAGACAGAAAATGTAAACGCTTTTTTAGATACCATGCCTGTTTCCTATTATATCCATATATTTTTCCACATACAGTACACCATGCCAGCAGGCAGGGTTATTTGATATCATGTTGTTTAATTTGATATCATATTGATCACGATTACCTTCTATAAAATAAATCAAAAGGGTCAGTTCTCTCGAAATTACACTGATTCCTCATATGCAATGTAAATAGGCATCTACAGGGGTTTCAATAAATCTTTTGAAACAGATTATCATGCTTTCTCAGAAAGCACCTAACATTAATGGACTAAACTGAAAAATAACATGTTAGGGTGAAGAAAATGAACTGAAACTAGAAGAGGGAAAATTGATAGTCAGTCTTTGTCTGAGTAGAGTAGAGGTTAGAGATACTGGAGAGGTAGCTGTGGCCAGCAATTGCATTATTTGACTGTTGCAGGTTCCTTGTGTCAAATCATTTAAGAGGCAATAGTGTGCTTTTTACAAGGATGTTCACAGTGGCTGGGGAAAAAAGTTCAGTTTGAGACATGGCACAAGAGTAGAATATGCGTAATTGCGAAACTGGGCATCCTGGAATTGGTTCATTTATATGAATAGCTGAATTTGTTGTTGATTGAA
>JAUZST010007864.1:3150-13901 GCA_034779995.1 Parotocinclus haroldoi | reverse complement strand
TACCTCACTCGTTCCTACAGCTCTCTCTCTCTCTCTCTCTCTCTCTCTGTCCCTCTCTCTCTCTCTCTGTCCCTCTCTCTCTCTCTCTCATTATTCCCTCTTTAATCTGTAGATTAGGAGTGTGTGAATCCCATCAGTCACGGAGAAGAACTTCAAGGCCAAGCTGACGTGTGGAATGTGGGAAAAGAGGGAATCACACTTCCGAGTCAGTGTAGCACCGAGATAAAGCTTCCTCTAATAACATGAGCGAGAGAAAGAGCGCGTGTGCGAGAGAGAGAGAGAAAGAGAGAGAGAGAGAGAGAAAGAGCAGGAACTGAGAGAGTCAAAAAGAGGAAAGGAAACTGCTAGGGAACGAGAGAGGCGTTTGCAAACCCTGTAGGATGACTTTGATTTCAATCTTTTACAGCTCAGGCTGCAAAGCGTAAGCAACACCGGATAATAAAAAGACGTGCTGAAGGGTGATTGTACCTGGGGGCTCCGGCAGATGGCGACTCAGATTGAGATTGAGAAGAGGTGGTACAGTGCAATGAAGGACCTGCGTTGGCTACCGGAAGTAAAGCTGAGATGGTAATTCTGATGAAAATATCCAGTGCCGGAGGAGCCCTATGACCGATACACCTGCAGATTCAGCTCCTTCGTTCACACTATAGCATGAACATCCGGATTTTCCACACATCGAACCGGACATTCAGATTCAGATTCAGAAACCATAACTATAACTACCTGTCGTCTACTTGGCTCAGAGTACTGCCCCACTTACAGCCCCTACTGCCCAACCTTAACTTCTACCACACGTTCACAACTTCAACTGCCCCTTTCTGACCACTGGAGAAGGTTTACGTTTTATTTATGTACTTATTATTTAAATACTCGGTTCGGTTTGGACCTTTTAATTCTTGAGTCATGTTTTGCACGTACGCCCACACACACACACACACACACACACACACACTTAACTATGTTTGCTATTGGTAGCAGTAGATTGCTTTGTGCCAAGATTACAGACACATGTGGTGTGTGTGTGTGTGTGTGTGTGTGTGTGTGTGTGTGTGTGTACCAAGTTTAGATATCATTGTGAGGACCCAGCGTTCCCAACAAGGAGACTTTTACTTGCCGGGCGTCATAAGAAAGTTGCTTTTGGTGCAGCATTAATAAGCCACAGTAATAACGAGCTGCAAAAAATGTTCTTGTGTGTGTGTGTGTGTGTGTGTGTGTGTGTGTGTGTGTGTGTGTGTGAGAGAGAGAGTCTGAGTGTTAGTGAGCGAATGCTGAGTGAGGCAGTGTGTGTCAGAGGAACGGCATGTCTACTCAAGGTCACACACAGCTGTTGAGAGAGAACAAGGGTACATAAACAGGATGCCTCAAGTGTGTGATTGCACAAGTGTGTACGAATGAGCTGCAAATATTTGCGCACACACACACACACACACACACACACACACACACACACACACACACACACACACACACACACACACACACACAGAGTCGCTTTGGGGTGTCCTTAAATGAATTTCATGTCATTCGTCATCGGGACCTTTATTTACATCTTAGAAATAAAATCCTAAATTTGAGCTCACAAACTCACCCGGGTTACGAAGCCACATGGGGGAGCAACACTTTGGTCGGCCGCTGCTCCATAAAAGCCAACGAATTAACTAAAAACATGCGCGAAGCGTTCAAACACGAACCGCTTCCTTCCTGCTCCGTTCTGTGTTTCGTCCCAGAATGAAGACGTTGCGTCGTTCATTTAATCGGGGGCTCGTGTATATTTCGTTTATATTTATTAAATCCCTGGCATAAATAACGCACGCGGTAGTGATTTGTGTGATACTATGTGTTACTTCAAGCTGGAACCAATTCCCTTTTCCACAGGCTGTGGCTGAGTGGGACGACGAAACTTTCTCAGAAGTGAGATCATTACTAAAACGATGCAGCAGGATTCCTGGGGTTCGCAAAGTTTGATCGCAAACGCTAATCTCCATGTCCAGCCTGAGCATGCATACTGCGCTTCGTATGCCTTTCGACTTAGAAGTGATTCTACACTTGTTAATAACTTAGCAATGACTTATTATTACGTGTTGTGCGCGTTCCTGGTGGTGGTACGTCCACGCCCCTGCAGATGGCGCTGAATATGGGCGACTGGCCTATACATGATACAGCTGCAGGGTGTGTGATGTGATTCATACATTGAGAAGAGGTGGTACAGCGCATTGATTGTCCTGTTCGATGTGTGGAAATGATTTGACAAACAGGGGCGACTGCATTTTGGTGTGCCAAAGGCCATAGTGTGAAAGAAAGAGCTGATACGGTCAAACGGGTCCACCAGCGGGGCAGGAAACCGCTCCCCATTTTCGGCACTGCGCCGAAATAAATGTGATTTCACTTGCGGAACTGCGTGACAGTGGCTTTTCTGGTACTGCAGTACTACAGTACTGTGCAAAAGTCTTAGGCCACCATTAGATTCGAAAAGGTATTGCTAAAACAATGGCACAGGGACCATTTATCATTATTTATCTGCCTCTTTATTCAAATACAACCAGAAATTACAGGAAATGTGTATGCAGCATTTTAAAAAACTGCTTTTATAGGTTATAATGGCGAGTATTTAGTGTGACTTTCTCTTTAAACTCGAGCAACAGCAGTACCTGGGCGCTCTGGGGGGCGGTATCAGGATGCCGAACTGACCCTTCTACAGTCCATAGAAATTTGATCAGGTGATCTTTTTGGACGTGTATCAGCCAAGAAACCCATGTTTCAGAAGTGGAAAAAAAAAAAAAGCCTAAGATACGCGAAAGCTCACAAACATTTGAAAGAAGATCATCGGAATAGAGCACTGTAGAGCGACGAATCCAGGTTTCAAATTTTCCAAAGATCCAGTCCTCAGCAGTGTGTCATATAGGGTCACTATTATGACAAAGCAAAACAAATCTAAAGGTGGCCCAAGACTTTTGCACAGTACTGTATACGGATGTTTCCGTCCTGCAAAGTTTGCCAATTGCGATTTCTTGGGGAAGAAAGTAGTTCCAAGAAATTCATCCTGGACGCGAACGACGCAAAACACGTGGCAAATTTAACGGCGTTCATTTTTGACTCCCATCTGATTTGTATAAGTCAGTGGCTGACATCTAGCAGATTTATTAAAAATGTCTCGAGGAATTAGCGAACGCTGGACTCCAAAGCTGGAGGATTTAGATGAGAAATGTCAGAAGGAATCGACAAGGGGCAACAGAGAGTCTGCAAAATCTGCTCAGAGGGAAGCGAGAGCCCGGGGGCAGTTAGGAAGGCAGAGGGTAAGATATAAGTTATGAGAACTATACAGCATATCACTGTCAGAATTAGAGGTACAGATTTAGAACGGCTGCCATTTAGAAGCATTCGTGCCATATTACACTGTAAGAAACTACATTTCTCTGCCTTTTTATTAACTTTATACGGACGTTTCAGTGCTATTTCAGGGAGCTGCTGCAGTTGTTTGTAGTGACTGGTACATAGAATGTGAAACTCTCTATATAAATACGTCTTTACTGCATTTTCCTACAACCCCAAAATCAGCAAAAGTTGGGACGGTATGAAATAAATCAGTTTTTCCTTCGTTTACTTGGACTTTTACGTCACTGCAGACAGTATGAACCCGAGATGTTTCGTATTCCGTCTGGCCAAGTTCATTTCATTTGCTAATAAACTGCAACACACACAAACAGAGGTCCTATTTCGTCCCATTCTTCCCAAACACACGTTAAGGTGTGTAACAGGGTGTGCAGGGTGCCAGTACAGGCCAGTTCCTGCGCCCTCTTCTTTCACAGCCGTGCCTTTGTAATGCGTGCAGCATGTGCTTTTGCATTGCCTTGTTGAAAAATGCGTGTTTTTTTTTCTTTTTTACGTCTCGCAGGCCTGGAATGCAGAAATGGATGTACAGTACTGTGCAGAAGTCAGGCCACCATGAGAGATGTTGTTTTAACAACGGTGTAATGGCCATATATAATGATTTCTGTCTCTTTTTACAAATATGTTAACAAGGTAATAAAAGCTCAGTTATCAAAACAGAGTAACTGCTGTAAGCATATAGTTAGACCTCCCTGAACAAAAAGCGTTTCATTTGGCTCCCACATTTCCGAAAATGGCCGTTCCTGACGAAGCTTCTGTGGACTGTAGAAGGGTCAACTTGGCATCCCGATGAAGCTGCTGTTTCTCAAGTGTAAAGGGACTTTTTCTCTCTCTGTATCTTTATAAAGACGCTGAGAAATAATTCTACAGGCTCATTATGTCATTACTAAAACACCATATCTAACGTTGGCCTAAGACTTTTGCACAGTACTCTACATATGGCCGTAATTATAATCTGAAATCTATATATCAGTAGGTCTTTACTACATTTTCCCACAACCCCAAAATCAGCAAAAGTTGGGACGGTATGAAATAAATACGTTTTAAGTTGTAAGGTTAAGGGTAGGAAGGTGACCTGTCCTTGAGTAGTCCTGACCTGAACGTGATAGCGAGATTGTGGATGGATTTGAAGACAGCGCCTCACTGGAACTTTGTATAAAGTTGATTAAACAAAAAAAAAAGGAAATGATTTAAACACCATGACGTAAAACATTTCAGATAAAAGTAACAACAGGAGTGAGAAATGACGTTATGCGCGTCGTTGATTATCTACTCGTTTTTCTGAACAGTTGCTTTTAGGGTAAATGGGTAAAATTCTGGACGGAGTCCAAACCCTAAGACGCAAACGTGCCCATTTTAAAGGGATCGTGACTGGACGGCTCTCTAGAAGCAGCGTCGCTTTAAACAAGTGGATTTTCTGTTCCTCGCTGGTGCACAGTGAATCTCCGAGGAGTCTCCCTCTTGCGAAGTGACTGAGTTCAGAGTCATTCATCTTCTTCACTCTTTCCATGAGTGTTTGAGCTGGAAGTGTTTGTCGCCCATTTTCCCACTCAGAAATTACTCAAACGCCCAGGAATGCCCACATCACTGGTGCTCTCTTTCTCTCTCTCTCTCTCTCTCTCTCTCTCTCTCTCTCTCTCTCTCTCTGACTCAGCTACGCTAGCGAGAAGCACGCCGAGAGAAAAAAAACAAACAGAGCAGCACATTTTTTCGTGTGTTCCCCTCTGCCCGGTGATTCATGAGCTCTGAGTAAGGCGGATTGCCGGATAAAAATAACACGAGAAAGAGAAAAGAACGAAAATACGCCAGCTCACCATTAAACATTTCCAGTTGCGGTCGAGTTGGAAGCGAGCACGTCGATGACTTCAGCTGCTTGGGAGGCACGCTAATGTAGAAACAGCATGAGTGATGTTCACTAATGCATTTGAATCACTGCACGGTTTGTCCATCATCCTGTCACATAAACACCGTCACAAATCACCGTGGAACCGTCCCGAGCTGCACGCCACCCTTCCCCCGCCCCGCCCCACCCCACCCCAGCCCACCCCCGCCCGTTCAGGGCACACAGTGGCGAGGTAAAAGTCAGTGAACCTATGTTTCCTTGAACGAAATGATCAAAGGATGCGTTATGTGTCCAATTCATCCGGGTCATAACGACAGGCAAATTCATTCTGCTTAAAGTAATAACAGACAGATCATTTCCACAGTAAAGTGTTCCCAGCGAAGGCCGGAACAAATGCCGGGTTAATGGTTTCTCCAAAAGTCAGGTGCTCCAGTGACATGAGGTTGGGGGTGTCTCCAAACGGGGAGATTTATTACGACCTCTAGGAGTAGGTGTCCTGCAAAACTGACTGCAAAAGCAAAGTGCAGATTTTAATGAGATGAAAAGAATCTCAAAGTAACAGCAAAAGACATGTGTGGAAATTCCTACAGCCGACGTTCTAGCCAGGTGCAAACGCCGAACGCATACGATATGCCGGGACCGGAGCGGCACCGCAGAATACTGACCCGGACTCTGTCCAGGGTTCAAGCCCCAGCTTTGTCCGGGTTGCCGCTGGTGCGATTTTAAGAACGGTCCGTAATCAAGGCTCGGATTGTACGTTGTAAGACTCTATCAGTTATAATTTGCTCTGAATAAAGGAATCTGGCAAAAGACTCAAATGTAAACCTGATGCGAGGACACCAGATACGAAAGCACTGCTCTGAGAAACACGGCTGCAGCTTTACAAACGCATCAACTGCTCAATGTTCAACAAGGCGTCTGGATCAACGCTTATGGAAAATCCATGCATATCTTAAAAGAAACCGGATAACATTACAGCAGGAGAGAACAAACTGATTCAAAAAGCAGAAATTGTCCGGCTAGAACATTCACTCACTCTCCGTACTTGCTTTATCCAATTCAGGATTGGGCGGGGCGAGCAGCACAGGGTGCAAGGCAGGAACCAATCCTGGACCGGGTAGTAGAATAAGGTAAGTAAACAAACTTAAGGCACAAAGACTCACTTTTGACTTGGTATTCAAGACTTGACCTAGAATTGAGACAGGCGACCCAGTGACCAGACTCTGCGTCAACTCGAGCCAACCTGGCAACCTTTAAACCAGTGGGGAAAGCAGCAAAGACAAAGGCAGGCCACACGGAAAGGGATAGTAAAAAGAGAACAGCGATAGGCAGTGTTGGTATTGCGAAATAAAAACATGCTGCGTGTTTGGTGTGATGAGTTCGGGAGACGAGAAAAAAGCCCAGGAAGAATTGCAGCAGCATTTGTTAGACGTTTTTTAAAAAAAAATGGTTTCATTATGAGCACTGTTAAAGCTTCAGCTTCTTGAGACTTGCTTGAGAGCCTCACGTAGTTGCCTTTCCTCCAACCTCTCGGATTTTTTCACTCCAAATACGTACCGTGGACGTCCCTCAATGAAAAATCCCCTCATTTTTGTGAGCATTTTTTTTTTTTTTGTGGAACACTTTTGATACTTTTCAAAGAGACGCTCAGAAGGCATGGCTAGGCGGCTAGCCTTTTTTTTTTTTTTAAATGAGAATTTTATTTTCACTCGGCTACACACATTTCTGTCCGTTTTAAATAATGGAGACTTGTGTAATAAAGGCGAAGTGTTTAAAATCTCTCACTCGCTCCGAGCGTCTCCGAACGGAAAGCGCTGTGAGATTTATTTGAACTGGCTCCGAGCCGAGAGCTCAATGATACAGCTGTTGCTCCTTTTATTAACCTTATGATGTGTGTGTCCTTGCCGTTTGACCAAAAGCCTCACACACCTGTTGGGAAGGCGTGAGCGTTTATGTTAGCGGTTCACATTTCGGGAATTTCAGTACCGGAGGGCTGCTCGGCTAAATATTTAAAAAAAAAAAAACACCGGGGTCAGATTTATTCAGTTACGCAGGTGAGTTCAGACTGTGGATTTAGTCGGTCTGGTGATTCTGCTCTGTGTGTGTGTGTGTGTGTGTGTGTGTGTGTGTGCTGAAGGTCTGCAGTACATATGCACTTTTGATATATATACAGCATAAGGTATGCATATACAGGGTGAGTCAAAGGTCACAGGACACGGGTCTCGTGCTGCGTCTTGGACCTTTCCCAAGGGTTGCCAAATCCATTTTGTTTGGGTGGGTAGCGGTTCTTTAGACGGTCACTAAGTTTCTTGTCGTCCACAGTCTGAATTTGGTTATGAGGGGCTGTGTGAAGTTGGTGATCGTTCTCGGTGTCGGTTGTTGAAGTCTGTTGCTGTGTTTCCAGGACATCAGAATCATTCATTTCATTTTCATTTACTTGTGATGAACATGAAACTTTCTGTTCTGGACATGTAATATAGCCTAAAGTATACTCCCTCCTCACCCGTGACTTACTGGGGGTATTCAGATATGTCATTTTCCCTTTTGTTTTCGGAATAAAAGCTGTGACTTTTGACTCACCCTGTGCCTACTTTTGCATCTATACAGCACTGTGCAAAAGTCTTAGGCCACCTTTAGATTAGACATATCATTACTTAGCAATGGTATAGTACTCGTATGTAGGTTTTTTTTTGCGCTCCCTCTTTATTACAAAACAGCCGTTAAATCAGGAAAAGTTATGCCGGGGGGAAAAAAAGAAAAAAAAGTCGTTTAGGTAACGCGTTGTTTTGTGTTGTGCGCTTTCTTGGACGGAGCAGTGAATTATTCGTTGAATTGTTTGTCGCCTCAGTTGATGTGGTGTGTTCAGTCTCTTTGTGGTGTGTGCCCATGCTAACGCTGTGTGTGGCGCCGGCTCCGGGTGTCAAACTCGTCCTAAATTGCGTCATATGGCTCGTGTTTGGTTTATGGCGTCGTTTCTGTGTGATGTGTGCGTGTTTTATCTTTTACCTTACTTTGTCTAGCATGGCGATGTTTGCTTAATATGTCGCTGCTTCTAATGACTCTGAGCAAGGCCCTCGCCTCACAATTATTTGGATCGTATTCCTTGTAAGTCGCCCTGTACGAGGGTACGAGGGTACGAGGGTACGAGGGTACCTGCTGGGGTTTACATGAGGTGAATGTAAGACGTTTATATTTGCAGTGCGGTCCAACGATGCTATAATATGTAAATAATATGACGTATGTGGAATATATTTATATATATAAACTGGTAGTCCCTTAGCTTTCTCTCTCTGACTGTGTGTGTGTGAGACTGCGTGAGGGTTATATAACCCACATGGACAAAAGTATTTGGACACCTGCTCGTTTGACGCTCCTTCTGAAAGCAAGGGTATCTTCAATCATTTTCGTTTTTTTGGCACTCGGTCATTTCTCCCTTCGTGGAATTCGGTTCTTATGACTGTGTTTTAATAAGCTCCACTAGTCATTATGTCAGTGGAAAGTTCCCAAAACGTGGTGGGACATTAGTGGGACATTCATCGCTCTCTAATCCGTACGAAGTTCTAGTTTTCGCTCTTCTCCTTTTTAGGCGAATCGTGCATAGTTTATATCAGACAGCGAAAGAGGAATGCATTTCCGCTGAGATGAGTAAAGGGCTCACGGTGACGCAGGTCCTTTTCTGGAATTCATGGGCATTCCACACACACACACACACACACACACAACCTGCATATGATGTACCGCACAATAATAAGCTAAGGCCTTGCGATTCTCCATAATAAGTGTGCACTTGTGCACTCCAGGTGCACCCTGACCTTTGACCAGTGGTTAGTGGACTTGAGTCTGAACCCCATTCAATTGAGAAAGACCGGCTTTCTTTGACTTTGGCTCAAAGTGTGTGTGTGTGTGTGTGTGTGTGTGTGTGTGTGTGTGTGTGTGTGTGTGATTGGGGGGAGCTATGGGTGGGTGTGGGAGGGTGTGCGTTACGGGGTGCGTGTTGGGGTGGGTGAGTAGTGGGTGTGGGAAATGTTCTAGCTCTTAATGAAAAGCTTCTGTAAGGCTGAACTACAAAGTGATGTGAGATTTACAGGCCCTGCGTTCTCGTGGTGTCAAACGTAAGTGTGTATGTGCGCGTGTGTGTTCGTGCGTGTTTATAAGTGTCGCGAGTGTTAATGGCAGCCTTTGGTGTGGTTTACATCTAACACTTACAATTAAGGCGCTCTCAGAAATGAATTCATTATTAAAGCTTTAAAGATGAAGCGCACAGCGACACTTCTGCATTTGGGCTCAAGATGGTTGTAGTTTAGTAGCAGACACACACGCACACGCACACGCACACACACACACACACACACAACACGCACACAACAAAGACTGTCACTGCAACTTTTACTTGGTATAACTGTCTCCTATGCGTTAGTCCACACATCCACGCACATTTTTCACTCTGTTTGAACCATATGAGCTTCTCCAGTCCACTTTGGACACGTCCCAAATCACACACCCTGTCCACTCCTGTAGGCCACATATAAACACAATCAAATCACCAAAATCGAATGTACCAAATCACGCACTTTGTTCATTCTGTAGGTCACATATGAACGCCACCAGTCCACTTTGGACGTGTCCCAAATCACACACCCTGTCCACTCTGTAGGAGACATATAAACACAATCAGTCCACTATGGACGTGTCCCAAATCACACGCCTTGTTTTCTATACACATCATATATAAACGTTCACTATAGTGTCCAGTGTGGACCTGTCTCAAACCACTTTGACACCCTATTTACTATATAAATTACATACAATATTCCATATAACCACCCCCATTAGATATATTACAGCAACCACCATCCCCCCCGCCCCGCCAACACACACACACACACACACACACACACACACACACACACACACACACACACACACACACACACACAAGCACTGTCACAAATATCTCAGCGGTATCGGTGCACTGTGGACGTGTTCCAAACCACAAACCCTAGTCACACAGCTGCTGCCACCAGCACCATCACTATTCTACAGCGGACGTGTCCCAAACCACATTATATAGCCCATACGCTAGTCTTGGCAGAGTTTTTTCTGCACTTACCAGGCTTGTTTGTACAATAACCTGCTGAAGTGCATCGTGGGATTCCATGCATACGTTGGATGTTCTTTAGTCAGCCGAAAACTGGAAGACGTCCAAAAGAGTGCACTATGGAGGGTACAGGATTTGTGGATGGAAAAAAATGCACAATGTACAATTTGTCTAATTATACACCTCAACACCATTAAAACCAAACGGTGCATTCCAGTCCAGAAAAATGTGTGTTTGTGTGCATGCGTGTGTGTGTGCGTGTGTCTGTCTGGTGTTTGTGTGTGTGCGTGCGTGTTGTGTGTGTGTGTGGGGGGGGGGGGGGGTTGGACACACAGTCTGGCCCCACAGAAGACGATTCATCTTTCGATCCTTTAATAAAAAATGTACTCACACTCTTGGCCTTTTAGAGGTATTTCTCGTATC
>JAUZST010007863.1:0-13901 GCA_034779995.1 Parotocinclus haroldoi | reverse complement strand
TGGGTGGGTTGGATGAATGGATGGGTGGGTGGGTGGGTGGGTGGATGGATGAATGGATGGGTGGTTTGGTTGGGTGGATGAATGGATGGGTGGGTGGGTGGGTGGGTAGATGGATGGGTGGGTGGGTTGGATGAATGGATGGGTGGGTGAGTGAGTGGGTGGATGAATGGATGGGTGGGTTGGTTTGGTGGATGTATGGATGGGTGGATGGGGATGGATGCATTAATGGAAGTGATAAGATGTTTTCCCTATAAAATGTGAGACTGGTGGCACATATTAATGTACTGGACATTCACATTTTTTAAGCAATTAACAATTGATAAAGTCTTACAATTCAAGCTATTGTGACTTAGGAGCCTTGCACAAGGAACCAACATTTACAGCTTGGCAAAGGTGGGATTTGCACAATAGACTTCCAGGCACACAGTCAATGTCCTAACCAGTACTATAAAGCTGCCATTGTTGGGTTTTTGAGCAAAGCCCTTAACTACACTGCTCATCAAAAATAAGAGATAATGTCCCCTAATGGAAGGTCCTCTAATTTTTGTAAGCACATAGTTAAAAAATATTTTTAAATGACACATGATACAAGGACTACAAAGCACACCTGAAAGTTTCTTTGCATAAGGGTGTAGGCTAACTGCTGTAAATGTACGTAATTTAAAAAATGTTATAGATGCCTCACATGTACAGTGATTAGTGATTACACTCATCTGATGCCTCTAGATATAACTGATCCCACTTAGGAATCATTTATGCTGGTGATGTACCACTGCTTAACCAAACCTGTCTGTACTCACTGGACTGGAAGAAATCAAAAGCTTAATTAAATCAGTTCTATTTATTTTCTACCTATTTATTAATATTTAAATGATTTTTAAGAGTTAGTTAGACCAATTTGATCATCTTTAAGTCGTGTATATGGAGAAATACTAAAGGTTTCACAGCCGTTCAAGCAGCACTCTAGTTGTGATAACTTCAATTACAAGTTCAATACCTGTGCAATGCCTTTAGGCCAGGATGGCCATCAAAAGTAAATCCGGTGATTTGAAACTGTGTTTGAATTAGGAGAGGCCAAATGGGAGTTCATTTCCCAACTCTAACGATTAACTGGTGCCATGTCCAGGACCAAATTGGGGCTCATACATGAAGAGAAGTCAGGCTACATTCAAATTAAGGAACGTTTAAAGACAAAACATTCATTTGCTCATTCACTTTCTTATCTGCTTGATCTTTGACAGTGACTTTTGAGTGACAGTGCCCAGCCAAAATCCATCCAATCCTTACACACTAGGGTAGCTTTAGAGACACCAGTTAACCTAACCCACTGGGTGAAAACCAGAGTACCCAGAGTAAAGACAAAACAATATAAAAAGGTGGTAATCTCGAGGTGTTCATGCACTTTTGCTTAAGACTGTTTACAATCATAATATGAGTAGCTCTGGTCACGTTTCATAAAGCTGATCAAATGTGTGTCTGTGTGTCTTGACAGGGTAAATCCTCACCAGCTGGCCCCACAGTTTGAATCAGGGCTGTGATGGCACGTTTGTGCTGTGTCAGACTCGGCTCACTGCTGCAGGCAGATCTCCTCTTTCACGCTCATGCTGGCCTTGCCATTTTGTTTTTATCATCCGTGTCTATCCCAGCATTCACAGTTTCTGGGACTTGAAATGAACAAGGCTGTCTGAGAAGGTTAATTGTTATTTCTGTCCTGCTCAATGTTACGCTTCCTGATAATGAAGTGATTAAAGTGTCATTGTGGTTAATGTCATCGACCAGATGGTCCGTGTGCCTCATGGCAGGTGGTTAAGATATTCAGAGTGACTCCTGAGTGCAGTAATCAGGTGTCTGCCTATTTGGCTACCATCGCTTTGCTAACTGCATTACCTCACTCACAAAGATGTTTTTTATTGGAAACTGTATCTTACCCACAGAAACTCTCAGCCTGAGTGACCCTAGGGGTGCGATGCAGTGTTGGCTCCACTTTTAATACACTTCTGTGCTAATAAACTAGAGGATATGACTTTAAGGAACATGGGCTGCACTTATTACCTTATATTAGATCACATAAGAGAAATTATTTCACATGGAACTTTACGCAAAACTCTTGCCAAGGCCTGATCGATGTTGCTTTATAACAGTTTAGATTTGAGGTCTGTGTGAAAGAAAACAATGATGTGAACATAAGCAAAATTCAGTTTCTTACCTTGGAATGGGGGTGCAGATTGAACCTGGGAAGATTGAGCGGAGCAGGGTCAATTCTCCATGCTGCACCATTGTACCAGATTTTTAAATGTAGCTGTACTATGAAGTAATATTAGTATAGTATTATTCAAATCATACCCTGTTTTTTCCCAGCTTGGTTAATTTAAACACAGTGGCAGACATGCACTTGGACCGTCTATCCTTCGCCTGCCAAGCTACCACAGTTGGGTCCCTGAGCAAGACCCTTAACCCACCATTGCTTGGATTGTAAACGGTATGAATTGTAAGTCGCTCTGGATATGTAAATGTAAGCAGTATCCCACCACCTCTGTGATCCAAGTTCAAGTCCCTGTAGTGCCTTCTGGCCAGGTCAGGTGTCATATATAGACACAATTAGCTGTGTCTGAGGGAAAGAAGGCAGTTGGTTAAGGAATCACTCCCTGGAACTGTAAAGACTTTAGTCAGTATTTAGACATTTAAGGGTTAGGTGACTTCTAGGTTAGAAATAGTGGTGTTGTGCTGCAACCAATATACACATCAATGTTTCTATACTTGGTGTCCATTTGATCAGTTCCACCACTATGTATTTCTACAATTACAGCTTGTAGCTCAGTGCTGCACAGCAGTGCTGCTGGAGTTTTGTTTTTCCCACTCACTATGCACTCTATTAGACATAGCTATTGCTCCACCTAGTAGATGTAAAGTCAGAGAGAGTAGCTTATGTTCAGTTTGTGTTAGACATCCTCTATCCTTCATCAGTTCTCAGAATACGATGCCTAAAGGATGCTGGTGGCTGGACATTTTTGGATGCTGAACCATTTTCACCCTAGCAGTGACACTGAGGTTTTCCAGCAGCACTGCTGTCGCACACTAACACACAGTTAGTGCAGTGCTAACACACTGCAGTGCTGAGAATGATCCAGCCACCCAGATAATACTCAAACGGTGAACAGAGTAAAGGGGACTAACCAAGCATGTGGACAGATGGACTAACATTTTAGGACTTACTTTAATAAGCAAGGAAATATTAATCATTACATAGAATTTGTACTGTGTCTGTTGTAAGCTGATGGATTGCAATTTTCACATCATTAGATCTGTGCTCAGTAGAAATGATGAGGAGTTCTACACTAAACCTTATGTTCTTTATCTCAAAAATAACGATAGAGACATAGGTCTATTATAATCCAGAAGAAATAAGCATAGTCCCTCCCCTCAGCTAATATGCAGCTTCCTAACCATACATCTCTGGAGACATCACTGCTGACCAGTACACCGAACGCTTTGTTTACAACTAACATAATTAATGACAAATGTCACTCTGAGGCCGATGTCTCCTTGTCTGAAGACTAATAACTGTAAGCCTGCTGCTGCTCAATTAATCTGTTTGTCTTGTTTACTCTGATCCCATTAATCATAAACAAGATAACTGATATTAAATTTTCTCCTTTCACCTCTAAAGAATATCTTTTCCTTTTTTGGAAAAAAAAAAAAAACGGTCTCAAAATTGGTGACGATTCTGATTCCAGCAGCTTCACACTCAGAGGAAAAATACATGAATTTGAGTGTCAAAGATATTTTGATATTTGATGTAACATTTTAAAAGATATTTATACCACTGCTATTGGTACTAAAATGACAACATAATCTGCAAAGATGCCACCTTTGATGCGTCTATGTGTGAATACCACAAACAGGAGATGATACGAGACGACACACAGTTCATCCTGGTACATAAATCCTCAGCCTTTTTGGATCCTTACTCAGCAGTCTTCTTCCAGTACTAGTTCTAGTCCTCACTCTGATCCGTTTTTTCCAGGACCGATTTCAGTCCTCCATGTCCCAGAGAGCTATCTTTGTAATCAAACTATTATTATAAATGTATTATTTAGGTAATATACAGTGCTCATATTTTTTATTTTGTGAGCAGTATATTTATAATGCCATTTAGGCTACTCCAGGAGCTCAGGTCTCTTTTTGAATTTTTGTCTTCAAAAGATAGTGTTTAGGGTTTTTTCTTTCCACTGTCTACCAATACAACAGACAATGCTCTGTTGCAAGACACGTTATAGAAATAATCTTTCATAATTTTTACACATGACAAGTCCCTTCACCATAAAATCTGCATCAATTAAGACTGTAATTCATAAGTTTCAGAGGAAGTATTTGCCTTCATTCTGCAATTAACATTTTTTCCCATTCATTTAAGAAGACATCCTGTTCACCATCCTGTTCTGGGCTGATAAGTGCTCAAAGTCTAAATCACAGAGAACACAGCTAAATCATTGAAATTCCTTTAAAATCTGCCATCCTCTGTAACACATGGAATTGCTCCAGGCCATTTTTCACATTTAATTACTTGTGTGCCCTCATGCTGAACAGTATGCTTGCCTTCTGCATCTAATTAAGAAGTGAAATGAAGGTCCGGTTGACTGCCATTGATATTTGAAAAATCAGTAGTTCCTGTTAAAGTGTGAATTATAAAATATATTTTCATAATTGATCATTATAATAAAATATTCAGAATTATAATTAATTATTATTTGGTTTTACATTGGTTCAATGGTCTTGAATTCCTCATTTTAAACACTGCGTGGTTGTGGATTGGTTGAGTTCAGATTCTCTTAAGAGAGTTTTGTATTATTGTTATTATTATTTCATATATTACATGAGCTATTTAATGCTTTATTAGATATAAAATAAACCTTATGCTAATGATTTTGCCCAACTGTAGTTTGTGTTTCAAGATACGCATGTTTAGGGTAAATAACACACTACGATCCTGCACTCTCCCCTGCCAGATTAAAATCATAGCATCTTTGTGTGACAGAGTCATGTGGTGAGGGTGATGAGTGCTGGGAAATGTAGTGAAGAAAATCCATGGTCGTGTTTTAAGCATGCTTATGGTAGGTTATGGTATGACATATAGAGTACATGCAGTATTAAACTCATTGCTTTAAAATAAACATCAACTTATGACAGATTTGTCTGAACGTATCCTTATCGTAAATCGGGGCGGACCTGTAACAGTTCACAATGTGACCCACGGCAGAAGAATTCGATGGCAACAGAGTCAACAACAGAGTAATGCAAGCATTCGTTTTGGTTTTAGCATACGGGATGTATTCACATGTATTATATGCACATTCTGTACAACAACTGATTAAAAATAATTTAAATATTTTCAAGGATACCTGTCTGCCTAGCATCTGACAAAAGTACATGTAAGGTCACATGAACGCAAGTTTGATAAGATCCCAGAGTATTTTGATATATAATACAATAGCATATGTATAACATAGATGGTGATTTGAATCCATGATGGTCCAGGTAAAAAGTCTGAGGTTCATCATGTACAAGTAAAAAGCATATCTGACTGCCCTTGTAAACCCAGAACGCTTAGACCATTTTCACTCTTTAAAAAAAAACTCCCCACATAAGTGATTGCATGGAGTGCGGATCATTGTTGCAGCATATACATGTACAACATTCATTATGTACAGCCCTGTTCGCTCAAGGCTACATCAATACAAGTCGCAAGTCTACAATAGAGATACAAAAACAGACCAGCTGTGTTACCAGTTCTGGCTCCACTCAAGCTGTTCTTCCGTCATCGTTTCCAGTTGTCATACCGTTACTCAGATCACTTTACGGGAATACTGCCTCTCCACTCCTCTGGTTGAAAGAACTTTCCAGCTGAGGACACGAGATCCTTACTGTGAAGTGTATTCTCCATGTTAATATACCTATTATTTAGTTTACCACATATACATTTTTTAGATTCTATAGTTTTATAATCTGTATTATACTATTGCATTCTATATGTATAATACTAATATAATTAGTCTAGAATATCATAATATTTATTATTCTTAAATATGTGACTTATTACATGTATAATATAGACTCCCAAGGTTGCTACCTTGCCACATGTATAGTTTTTTTCCTTTGCCACTGTCACCCTAGTCTTGCCCTGTTAGGACTAGATGGTTGTGAAGCTGCTTTGAGACGATGCACCACTGAATAAAGCGGTATATAAATAAATATGACTTGATTTGACTGTGTGTGGTCTCTTCCAAACCAGTTCCATCAGAATGTAGCTGCATACCTGTCGACTGGTTGTGACAGAAAACCAACTAAGGCATTAATCTCATATCCTTCACATCTGTTACCAGTAAGAGCAATCATTCTCATTAACTGTCATTTTCACTGTAAGGATATAATAGGTAAAAGCTTTTTTTTTGCATGCATGAATATTAGGAATATGGGACTCCACCTTGTAATACTGCTTTAAAAACGGTCACATAGAAAATGAACAGCACTATATCTGGATACACAACTGCTGAGGTATTATATGAACTGGAGAGAGTGGGTACTTTTGGCCCCTATTCATATTAAATGGGTTTGATGTTTCGTCCTCGAACCTCCAAGGTTAAGTTCATTAAATGCAGTGACTCATCCCACTTGACATTCAGTCGCGTGACGGTTCAGGTGCCATCTCAAACAATAATGAAACAGAGTGTAAACGCTCTGGAAAAAAACAACAAAAAAAACCCTTTTTTTTCTTAATGGAAGTCTACAGAGGAACATGCTTTGTGGTAACAGTACTTGACCTCTAGGGCCCACCCTCCTGTATTATGATGTCATTTCTTTTGAGGCATTCAGGGAATATCCCTTGATGGGCCAGTGTAAATGTAAAACGTACATGGCCTTACTGTGTGCAAACCAAGCCAGGGCAGAGCAAGGCACCAGTTTACATTAGCTTGATACGCTCACTCTCTCTAGCATTTCAACTGAGCTCCAGTTTCCCCGGGCATTACGTGATGTTTACACACACGATGGCCCGAGTGCTTCAGTATGCAAGAGCCCGACTGCTGGCTCCACCATACGGAATGAATGGAGGAACCGGAAGAGAGAAAGAGAGAGGTAGGGAGAGTGGAGCGGGCGCTGTTCCAGCCTCCCACGATGGAAAAAGCTTCAGGGCCGATGGAACCTGCCAACACACAGAGAGAGCAGACACTATTTTAGCTCTTTCACAGAGGGGACATGAGAAAACACATCTAGCCAAAATGTATAGGGAAACAAGAAGGAATCCAACACAGTCTGGCTCGCATTCACAAATAACCTGTTTGTTTGGTACTGTTATTATTTTCTTTGTACCTAAACTCATTTTACAACCGACACAGCTGACTGTAGTCCAATTTGTTGCTATACAAGAACTGTCTGTAACTCACTGTCCCACAGAAAAGCAACACTGGAGGATCAACACTTTAACACTTTAACACTTAAAATTTTAGAGGCAGGAGTTAAAATAAGTTTGTAATAATAATCAATTCATTGTTTGTTTATTTTATTTAATGATATTACCATCCAGAACAAGGATAAAATAATATGAATAAGACATGAATAAAAAATGCACTCAATTAGGGAATATATAGTGTATATAATTTTTGTAGTATAATGTATAATGTTAGGGTTTCTACCTCTGCTGTTACAGAGCAATCGGTGAGGCGGATCATATCCGGTGTTTAATTGATGATGTGATAACCAACACCTGGGGTCTCTACTATATAGGTACCTGTACCTATAGGTTTTGCCCTTTTTGTATTTTGGAGAGCCTTTTGCTCTGCCTCTTTAGTTATTTCCCCATTCTTATTATACGTCGTGGGGTTCCTTCATTCCCCCATCCTTGGGACCTAACTCAAATCATAACAGTATATATAGGTTTGTAACCATATTGTAAATAATAGATAAATAAATGAATGAATATATTGTTTATTTACTCTCTCTCTCACACACACACATACACACACACACACACACACACACACACACACACACGGAACCAAATATTATATATATGTATATGGCTCTGCTCTCTTGTTAGCTTTATCCTCTTTGACTTTGTTTGCTTTGTGAAACTATTTATGTAACTCTAATATTAAGTAAATGCTTTACTAAAATTCGTTATTCCAAATTTTTCGTTGTTGTTCCTTCATGGCTCATTTTTGCCATATACGTAAGCCAAACAGCACGGCACCAAAAACATGGTTGTATTCAGTATTTAGAACTAAACAAAAAATCCCCAAAAATCCAAACAAAGTCCTACACATGAATTTTAAGCAAACCGTTGAGCGGCCCAAGCTTTACACAACTGAACTGAATTATGAATCAAAGTTAGTAAAAGCACTGTGCTGTGTGTAACGGCACAGGAGAGGCTACGTGAGACTTAAAAACAGAGCTTAAAAAAGAGATGTTCTTATTGTGCTACTTGGCTAGCTGGCTAGATTTACCAAGCATGCTTTTCTGTGATATTGTTCTACTAAGCACTCAGCAGTGCTTCTATTGGCAAAAATATTATGCAATTTGAGACATTAAAACTGTGTTACTGCTATGCACCACAATGGAGGTTCATGAAAAATACAATCTGTACAGGAAATTAACTACAGTCTACCGCCCGGCACTAATACATTAACTGAGCACTTCATTAGGAACACTTGTACCTGTACTCACTCATCAGCATATCCAATCAGCTAATTATGTGGCAAAATCATGCAGGTATGGGACAGCAATTGCAGGTAATATGTGCATCAACCATCAGAATCATCTGTGATCTCCGTGATGTATTACTGTGCATGACTGTTGGTGTCACACGGACTGGTATAAGCAATTTCAGAACCGCCATGATCAACAGTTTCTCAAAATTGCCAACTCACCTGGTAAATTGTTTACTTTCCTCATGAACTTCCATCTCTTTGCTTTTGAATTCGTTAAGTTCTTTGCGTATAGCAGCCTGTGAAAAAGATGACAGGAGTTCCTGTGGTTATGACTTTTTTCAACAGTAAATATTGATTACAGTGGAACCTCAGTATTCGAACGCGTCTTCATTCAAACAATTCAAACATGAGATGGACTGTATGATTTTATGTGCACAAATATTCTGATTCAAACATAGGCACGCTAAATAAAACACTCAATGGTGTGTTCTTCTAAAGACGAAACGTAACCAAGTCTTGTCATTGGCGATAATGCACCACACGGTATACCTGTCATCATAAAACCCAAAGAAGATTTATTTGATTAGTGAAACTAGGGCACAAGCCTAAAAATATTATGTACACTGTTCACAACAATTGGGGGTTATAGCTATGACTATGAAGCGATTCTATTTTTTATTATTTAATCAAACAAGACAATCAAATAAGCAAATGAAAAGTGAAAGACAGTTGTCTGATTATGCAAATGAGATCCAAACCCAATTATGGTGATTGAGTAGCAATGTATGACAGGGGAATTAGGTATTACCAAATCAGGGAGAAAATGGCAGTATGGCAGGCTCTATATCCGCCATTAACATTGCAGTCAGAAAAAAAGAAAGATGTGACAAAAGACCTACTTTGTCAGCAGGGGTAAGCCGGGTCCATGGCTTGTCAGCACGCCGATCGTAGTCTTTGGCGTCAGTGACCTCCACATACTCGTTAAAACGCAAGATCCTCCGTGCCACCAACTCGGCAACCGTGGGTCGGAGGCTCAACTACACAAGAGACAAACGAACAGAAAACATTTCTAGATACAAAATGGCTGCAGATTCCCAAGTTCTATCTTGTGGGTTCTGCTTTTTATCTCAGTCCACAGGGAGTTATCTATTGATTTTGATGCATGTTCTTAATCAGTTCCAATTCCACTTCTTAGTAGAGGCAGTCTGGTTCTTATTTTAAATGTTCTAATACTATAGGAAGTCAATGATCTATGAACTCTAACAAGGTTTGTATACACAATAACATTACATATTCTCCAATACATACGATTCTTTTCTGTCTATCTAAGCAATCATTCCTTTTTTAGCAAATGCCTTTGCGTTTGTAGTTTGCTGCCACAAAAGTGAGCCTGTAATCAATTCTAGGTACTTGCAGAACAGAAGTTGTGATGGTAGTTGTTAATTTTGGACACTAATTTTGGACAATACCTACACTACAATACCTACAAAATGGGACTAAACTTAAACGAATGGGGCTGTTAATGGTATTAGCAAAAACAGCCTTAGTCATAATATTAGCAATGATTAAGAAAATCAACACCTAAAATGCATTATACGTTATTTCTAAATGAAATTTTTGTATAGAGATTCATAATAACACTTAGTACTAATAATAGTACTATTTCCTTAATTTGACTTGAAGACTACTGGGGTCAGAATTCTCCCGAGTATAACACTACTTTTACTGCTTTTACACTTTCCATCCACAAGGTGGCAGAGTACACCACCAGAATGTTTTCTGATCTAATGCATTTGTTTTCAGTTAGTAATGCATTGCTAACGCATAATAATAACAACCCTAATCAAGAGTGCTAATAAATACTCTTATCTATTAAGACACCTTAAATATTAAGGTTACACGGTATAATAAAAGCAAATGTAGATTAAGGACCTGGCTCAAGGGCCCAAAAGTGGTAGTTGTGCAGTGCTTGGTGTTTAAGCCCTTAACCTGATGGTCAATAACCCGATAGCTTAAGTAACCGCCAACTTTGGAAATGCTGGAACAAGGAGATATGACTATGCAAAAAGCGCATTCTGTTCAGAGCTTGTACCTTTCGAGAAAGTCGCCTTTTAATTTCTTGCTTGGCTTCTTGCTCCTCTTCTTCATTCTTCTCTGTAGGGGAACAAGATGGACAAGTCTGACTCATCTTGCACAATGCAAGCGTATTTCTTACATAGCAATGGACTTAACCTCCAAAACTGGAACAATAAAATGGACACTGTTCAGCAACGCTCAGAGAGAATCTATACCAAATAAAATGCTTCAGTATCACCTCCACACAAGATTAGACTAGGAGTGAGAGTGTGATAATGACTGAAATTGAATAGCTGTCTGATTGCATGACTGACAGGAGTGGGGCAGCTAGTCACTGACAGAATGCTTTTTCACAATGCATATATGATATATTCATTCACAAGCTCTGCATTCATTGTGTGTTGTTGGAAAGCTGCAGTAATTTAAGTAACTTGTTGTATCATTTATCATATAATCACAATACGCAAGAACAGATTAGAGATTTTTGAACAAAGCCAGTTCCCACTTATGAAGGGCAAGGTAAATTGTCTTCTTTCAACAAAATTAACTATTTAATGAGTCATTTCTGCAACACAGTAAAAGGATGTCAAACAAATAACTAATAATTAATACATATCCAGTTGTGATAAATGTATGAAATACACTGCTCACATAAATGAGAGGATATTTCATTTCAAAGTATCCCCTAATTTTTGTGAGCAGTGAGCACTTGTCTTTATCAATATGTTTTCATTTGCTGAGATAAATAATTTGGGTGGCACGCTGGCGCAACGGTTGGCACTGCCGTCTCACAGCTTTCTGGTCCCTTGGACAGGGTCGCATGAGAGTCGGGGCCTAACCGGGTGCACAGGGAGCAAAGCAAGATCCTAGACATGGTGCCAATCCATTATAGGGCACATACGCTCACAGGCACACACATACACACTTTAGAGACACCAATTAACCTAACACGCACATCTTTTGACTATGGAAAACCACGAGGACAGTAGGGAGGATATGCAGACTCCACACAGAAAGGACCTTTTTGACAGCGCTACCCACCGTGCCTCCCGCTATAATACTAAAGGACAATAATATAACAATTATATTATTCAGTCAGACAAACACAAATATTTTGTCGTTATAAAATCTGATAAGGCTAACAGGCAATAATTTGTTTCTAAATATGCGTCATCATTGATCAAGCTAATTAAGAAAATCATTTCAGCCATCAAAGTTCATAGCTGACATGTTCAAATGAAGTTCAAATTTTGCCTGACAGGCAAAATTTCCTTAATTCATCTTTAATTTAGATGCAATGTTCTATTCATTAACCCGTAATGCTTTAAGCATTATTTTGTTCAAGTTTCTGGAACTTGTATAAATGAGTCCTTGTCCTTGAGGGATAAATAAAGACAGAAAAAATATGTACTTACGCTTCAGAATGTTTCTTTGCTCCAGCTCTTCTGTAGTGGGTCTCTGACTCAGCCGTCTGCAGAAAAACACAATGAATACTGATGAAGAACCAAATTGAATGCCACAAGCTGAAATACAGGGGACCAAAATGGAAAAGTAGGTAGAAATTGCTCCGCTGATTGTCGAGTTGATTAGTTTGCAGATATTAGATGAAATATATTGCATGTCCAAAAGTTTGTAGACAGCTAAAAGTACATCTAAAAACATATGTGAGTATGGAATTTGAGAGGGCTTACCACCAGATTGGTGGTATGAGTAAGTTCAAATACTAATGTTAAACAATAAAGTCCTGACTTGCTTATGCATTCATCTCATCTCAAACGTGTCTGATTGAGTTATCAAGGCCCTGTGCAAGCCAGCCAAGTTCTCTAGCTCAGTTGGTAAACCATTTCTTTATGGGTGTTCAGGACAACCCATATCACTGTCACTGTCTGCACAGTTTCCACATCTTCATGCTTCATATTATGAACCTGTTAGCAGAGGGTGTGAATAAAATAACATCAATTTTCTCACACCTCCTCAGTGATAAAGATCTGTTTGCTAATGCACTTCCACAGGTAAGCTAGCTCTTGTGGAAATATATTCTTCTAGCTCTACTGCACAATAGCCATTTCTGCACCTTCCATATCACTGACTGTGGTAGCCTAGCGGTTAAGGTACTGGACTATGGACCAGGGTTCAAATCCCATAACTGCCAAGATACCACAGTTGGGTCCTTAAGCAAGACACCTAACCCACAACTGCTTGGATGTAAGTTTAAGATAATCTGGATAAGATTACACATGTAAATGTATAAATTACTCATAGTTCATCAAATTATGTGGGACTATGGTAGGCTAGTGGTTAAGGCACTGGACTCTGGACCTGATGGTCCGGGTTTCAAATCCCACCTCTGCCAAGCTGCCATAGTTGGGTCCTTAAGTAAGGCCCTTAAGCCACCATTGCTTGAATTCTAAGACTGTATGAGTATGACTGTATAAGACTGTAAGTCGCTCTGGAAAAGCGTGTCTGCTAAATAATGAAAATGTAAAAAATGTAATAACGCATATGGACTGATTTTCTTCTGTCGTCCTTTTTTGTGACCATTGTAAACCTGCATTGATCCATCCCTGCTTGACATTTCTTGGCCAGTTCTAAAAGAATAGACTTCAACCTGAGAAGCCACCGCTTTCTTCAGTCTTGTCCATATTGAAAAGTAATTCAACAAGTAAGTGGTGGCATCATAGCTATCTTGTACAATCGCATTCACTGTGACAACCTTTCAGGATCGTCTGGTGAGAGGACAAATTCAGATGGAGAGTCTGGCCAGAAATCGGGTGATTCCTCCTTTCTAAAAGAATCAATGTACAGTTCCTGAGAGGCACAGTCAGCAATGTATTTCCACTGGGACATCTTCATTCCGTTTGTACCTCATGCTATCTGTCCTGAACAGAGGCATTATTTGCAGAACAGAGACCTTAATTATATTAATACGCATCTCCTAAGATGGCATCCTGTCCATACGTACTGTCAAAACTGCAGCTGTAAGCTCCATCCTTGGGGTGGTCATCAGTTTTAATGGGGCAACACGGGTCTTTCCCATTAGAAAGGTCAACTTTATTGTCAAATCTGCAATATGTTCAGGACATACACAGGCTTGAAATTACGTTACTCTCAGACCCATGGTGC
>JAUZST010007862.1:0-13901 GCA_034779995.1 Parotocinclus haroldoi | reverse complement strand
TATATTAGATTTTTAGATATTAAATTATATAATAAAGACAATTATCAATAACAGTGTAACGTATAACACAACAGCTTGCATAAACAAAATGTATTTCGAATCAAGCCAAATGTCTGACATGTAAGTGAATGAAGGCACATCTAGGGCCTGGGATACATTTCATATGCTCACGTACTGCACGTTCAGCAAACCATATGTCAAGTCTGATTGCTTAAAGTGGTACGACAGCAATTCCTAATATGAACTATTAAAAAACTATTACAATAAGGGATTCTCTTATGAAACCGTGGCTATGATGACACAGATCAATGAGAAAGGTAACCTAGGGCTGCACTTTTCCCCATTTTCTCTTATTACACCCCAGCCAAGGCAGCTACTCCATACTATTTATAGATTGCACTTAATGTTGTTCTGATGGAACAAAGCCGATGGCAAGAAATCAGAAATAAACTGTGGTGAGATGAGACTTGTTTTATTGAAATCTATATTAAGTATGTTTAGCCAAACATTCTGACTTTTCACAAAGCTTTATATAAGCCCAAAGCACTTTCTTATTCTTTATTTTATGATTCTCTACACACCTGGGGCACTCAAAAGTGACCACAGTGAGTCAAAAGCAGGTATTACAATCTGCAGAATCATGTAACCTGCTTTTCATAGTGCTAATGATGCCCTGTCTGCATGCACTCACAGGCGTTGGAAAAGGCTACACTGATCCAATCAGTTTCTCTATAGTACATTTGGCCCACTTGAGCTGCCTTAATCTAGAGCAGGCTTATGGTGGGATCCCGGCCCCATTGTGTTTCTGCCCCCTCATGATTCTCAGAGGGGCCGTTTCATTGCCCGCCATGTGGATGTGGCCTCCTGTCCCCCACTGCTCTTTTCAGCTGCTGGGTTAAACATTTATCCATGAATGGAGCAGAGTGGAGTGTAGTGGCAAGTGGCCATCTACCACTGTCTCTGTGTGCATGACTGGACATATTTCCCACTGGGGCTTGTATTTGAGCAGTATGTGTTTGTGTGTTTCTCCCTTCTAGGTTAAGAACTAGTTGTTATGCCAATAAGACTAAGAAATTTGATTTATTTGATTTATCTTTTATACAAATGGAATCACATCAGCTGTTCTTTATTCAGTATTTAATTCACAGGATGTCTTCTTTTTAATTTAATTCTGACCAGTGTTTCTTAAGTTTTATGTTTTCTTCCCTTCTTAACAATACATATCCCAATGGCAGAGACCATCTGTTTAGGTTTTGCAGCACTGCAGAGGTAATATTTGTGCTGAAGGCTCTATTTCCCCATGCCTTGATCTCTGTATAAGCCGCATGTAAGAAAGAAAAAATATTTGCTAAGTCTCCTATTGGGACCTAAAACATCGATGTTAAAATTGGACACAAAAAGGGCAAGTAACATTGATTTTTTAAATTCTGTGCACGTGGCTTAAAGTTATTTATGTAACCACTAAAGAAAACTAAATTATACCTATATGCCCTTGAAAATATTCAAAACGAATATAATCATTTTGTGATTGTAGTATGACATAAATGCTACAGTCTGGTTTTACTGGACATCCATTGTTTCACGCTGAACAGACAGCATAAGGTTAAAATATCAACAGACAAGATTTTAATTACATATATAGTGAATGGTATTATGTTATAGGTAGTCAGTATGAGGATCTCCTCAAGCCTCGCGCTCTAGAGACTGGAGTGAAAGGCGGAAGCAAGAGGGCTTTTTTTCAACCTCAAAATGAGAAATGAATAGCGCACACCAGGAGACCCTGTGGAACAGAAATGGAGGAGGAGGAAGTTAAAACTCCCACTTCAGGGAAAAGGGATAAAAGGAAGACCAGGCCTATGATTCAAAGCACATACTAAATATCATCGCAACACACTAAGGTATTTTACTACACATAAACTGCATTGTAATTTGCTGTACATATAATCATATTAGCCGTGTGAAAGATTTAGCAGTTATCCAAATTAACTTCAGATGTGTCTATTACTATGTAGGTTCTTTTCCATTTCTGGACAAAATAGCAGTACTGTATATTAATATAAAAGAACTGCAACCACCCTGCGCTTTCAGGACGACTTTAATACTTCTTGGAATGCTGTAATACAAGTCCTGAATTATTGCATTGGGACACTGGACCATTCTTTAAACAGAAAATCTAGTGCTTTGAGTGACGAAGGGGTGGCGATATAGTACAAGTCTTGACTTACAATAAAGACTGGACTTCTTAAGGCTTCAATTATATAGGCTAATTAGACATAACATAAAAATAACAAGCTAAATGTATATAGTGCCTTTCACAAACCCAGTGACACTTCATGAAAAGAAAGAAAAGAAGGAACCATTTTTAAAAAAAGACTAGCAAGCACTGAAGATATTAAGTTGAACTTTGAAGCAAGAGAGGGTAAAGCAGATTAAAACAACTGACAGCTGAAATGAACAACACTGACACTGGGATGCTCTGGGCAATGTTCTGCTGGGAAACCTTTGGTCCTGACGTTCATGAAGATCTTACTATGACAGGTTTTACCTGGCTAAACATGGTTGCAAACCATGCACACATGGAACGTGAACTAGGAAAATGACACAGAGTTCAAGTTGTTAACTTGGTCTCCAAATTCCCCAGATCTTAATCCAGTTGAACACCTGTGGAATGTGCTGGACAAACAAATCAGCTCCTTGGAGGCGCCACTTTACAACTTACAGGACATAAATGATCGACTGCAAATGTCTTGGTGCCTGAAACCACAGAAGACCTTCAGAAATCACAAACAGTAAACGCTTTAATGGATCACTGTGTTTAATGCTATGACTAGTGTGAATTTGGAAACGTGTTTGACTTAATCCTGGCACTTATCTAACCATTTTAGAACAGTTTTAGCAGCAGAAACGGTGGTGATATTGTACTGAATTATAGAGGTGCAACGATCAATCGGCTTAATCGACTAAAATCAAAGACCCAATTAGATAGCAACTACTTTAACGAGTCGGTGACGTCATCTAGGGTGTTCTCGCTCTAACTATGAATGTCCCGACATTACTGCACACTTGAAAGTTAACAAAAGTGCAATGGCAACCTCAAAACGAACATCCAAATCCAGCAGACACATGACAATGTTTGCAAACTGTTGTCTGTTCTCAGAAACCTCGAGTTATCAGTGAATGTTTATGAGCATTCACAAACAATTTCTGAAAGTAGTTCTTCACGAACACACAGGGGAGCTGGGCGGAGGGTTATAAAGTGTTTATAAAGAACACGTCACAAACCTTCCCCTTTGTTCTTTTTTTTAAAAAGAAATAAACTATAATATTTCTAATAGCTATCCATCTATCTACATATTAATCTTCATGTAAAGCTTTCATAAAATCTTAACTGTTCGCGTAAAATCCTTTGAGATTGAAATTAATTGACGAAACTTGTTACTGTTTACGAATAAACAAATATGCAAATCTGTATGTGTATGTGAAGTATGTGACTTCATCTGGCAACTTCTAGCATCTGCATGCTGTAGGTACTATTCTCTGCAGAACAGGAGAACATTTAACTCTTAACACAAGTCCTGTGTCTGGTTATCTGCATCTGTGACTTGGCTATTTCGGAGCTTATTACATCTGTAGCTATTTTCTCGTTTTTATTACTTACACTGCAAATCAGCAAGATACAAAGAAAAAAATATATACCATGAAATAGCAAACCTTGGTCGTGGATGTAGTGTTTCTTATTTTCACCTCTTGTGTCACAGCAACTGAGACATTTTATTCATCAGAATGAACAGTGGCAAGGTAATCAAATACCATGTTAATGCAAATTCAGTGTCCCTTCACACGTACTGGGTTTAATATATTGAATGTATATTGGATTAACAGACAAATGAAAATAATTCCGGATACTGAGAGTTTAAGTAGTAATAACGAGGACGAAATGAGACTTTTAATCTTTTGAATAATGGCATAACCGATCCCTATACACTGTAAACCCTGACGTAGTCTGCGCTAAAACAAATGCGTAATCATTAGTAAGCTTTACTTGAAATTCTACATTTTACTACCAGTACTCAAAAATCAAAGTTGTTTTCACGTCGCTTGCTGTGAATGTGAAAATGAATGGTGTTATTGAGTTCTAAATACAACAAACAACAAGTTTTATGGTTTTTCTAACACGTGTTGCGTGATCTTTGCCCTGATTGGTCACACCAAACTTTGGCAGTAACGTCCCCTCTGACAGATGAGGATGCGCCGAGATATTGCTTAAGAGGGGAGGGAAGTTATTGTAGCTTTTGATTGGGCTTTGCCCAATTAGCTACCTATAAAAAAGTTTATGCGTTCATAAAAGATGGTGTGTTGATCTTCACAGATACGCTAGGCGTTTTTTTTTTACTGTTGAGACGTTTGCTATGTTAAGTTATATACTAATGAAGTAGAAATATGCTCCCAAAAATATTGTTCATGTCTGCTAACTGTCCCAGGGAATTGTTGAAGTGAACCTTCTTCTGTATTTGACACAAGTAACTTTATATATTCTTCTTACAGCTCTGTTTCAATGAGGTTAACATTAACCGCTTTATTTTAGACATATAACGATAGATGCCTAACTAAGTTATCTAGCCAGACAAGGTTCTGCTTAATACTTATAACATTAGGTAGGAATACTAATTGAAATCAAGTACATATACATCTTGAAATCAAGTTTCTGCCTTGCTGACCACGTAATTGCTTTTTATTTTATTTTATTTTATTAGGAGGACAGCAATGTTTTCCATGTGTGCACCAACACTGTCCTTGTACATTATGTTCAATGTTGAAATGTTCCCTTAATAATAGACAAGTTCATATAACTGAAATGTTGTCAATGATGTTCATTTATGGTAAAATAATAAAACTTTTACAAACAAATTAGTAAAGCATTAAAAAATGAAATATTAATTATTACACATATACAGTGGCAGTAGTACTTAATTGTTCAAGTTCAGTATTATATAATTATTATATTTAGAGTCAACTTACCTTATTAAGTAAACGCAACTGTGAATTTGAGTAACATAAACTTTTGATTAGTTCACTTTACTTACATAATTCATTACATTGGATGAAGAGACCATGTCTATGTAACTCAATTATCTTAGTTTTGAGAGATGCCATTGCTTGATTTTTTTGAGGTAACGAGTTACCTCTATTTTTTGAGTAGAGTGAACCTATTAGAGTTAACAGTGTAGTTAAACAGAAATGTGTTAATATAGCTAACGAACACGACGATTTACCCTGCACATGCAGTAAAAGCAAAGCAGGATTACATAATGACTGTTAGATCGTTTAAGATTAAATATACAACAATACAGCTGCCCTGTTTTTATATTTTGATTAGGTTTATTTTTGTTCCATATCGAAAGGGTTAATAGATAAACGTGATGTAAAGAGGCGGGCTTTAGCCAATCATACATTAGGAGAGAGGCGCACGAGGATCAGCCCCGGTATAACGCGCTTAAGGCGCGCGCAAAGCGTCTCTATGAAAGCGTGTTTACAATTCGTCTGTAGAATTGGTTAAATTTTTTTGGCAAATCACATTAAAATGAGTTAATAAATGATACTGATGAAGTCGCTAATTAATGTCACATAAATACACAAAGATACACAAATGAAAATAGCTGCAAAAACATAAACTGCGGCTGCACTGATACTTCACATTCCTTATATTGTTAGTTGTTTCCTCAGTTTGTCCCCCCTGGTGGATCTGCATTGTCTGTATAGAGGTACAATTATTCGATATTTTTGCTGTTGTTGATGTTGATGATCCTACATTCATTAGTAAGCGTACAACATCAGATAGTGTCAGTGCTGTTCTTCGTTCATTTTCTCTGATATATAGACACGAGCAAGTAAATATGGGCTTACAGATTCCCTTTACAATCATAATTTTATCAATGATTCCAATAGCTATACATGGATAAATAGATATCATCATTAAACTTAATTGTGTTTTATTTATCAAGCTGAACTGTAATTTTGAACTGATTTTTCCCTCGCCAAAGTTACTTGCTGTTATATTACCGAGACGTCTCGGTAAGTAACCATGAATCAACCAAAACAAATGTAGGCCATATGAGCAAAGTAAATACACCAATTACTGCTACGTGCAAGACTGACGTTTTAGATCCTAAATAACGCCCATGTAAAAAGAAACGATTAAAAAAGCAAATCAGTAATATTCTAAATAACGCCATTAATAACTGTATTTTAGATCTAGTTAAATCTGATGCGATCAGCCTTGGGGCCCCTTAAACACTCAGGGCTCGAGGCTATTGCCTGCCATGATCCCTTATAGATACTCCTGTGTTTAATTAGACGGACACGTCAGTTACAGCATCGCACCGACTCCCCTCCCTTGTCACACAAGCGCAGGAAAATAATAGGAATAAACAGCGCAGGGATTGTAATGGCACTCGGGGGGCAAAAACGGGGCCGTTGTGTCTTTAAGAGGCTGCCGGTCGGTGGCTCGCTGCTTTGCTTGCGGGGAGGACGCTGGGGCAGATTCATGAGTGCTCCAGCACAATGGACATTCATCATGACCAAACAGTGGTGCATGCTTATTCTAATCCGGTACCAGGCGATGATCTCCGTTGCGCTGCAGCTGTATTGTTTACGCAAGAAAAAGCGGATGCGCGGATGAGACCGTCCCATCGAGGCGTTTGCAAGGGGGTGTGTGCATGTGTGCATGCGTGTGCGGGCTCTTAGACCTGCCCAAAAGCATCCACCCCCTACTGTTACTGCTGCTGCTGCCTGCGATTTCGCTTTTTTTTTGCCATTTTCTCGGCGCATCGCGCTAGGATAACGAGCAGCACACAGGGGCTCCTGAAAGGCGGACGCCAGGGTGCATCGCCCTAAACCTTTTTAATCTTTACTGTACGGCTTTTCTGCATTAAGGCACATTATAAGAGAAGACTGAGTGGACGGGATTTTTGTGCACTAGTTCCTGGGGTTTGGACATAGCAGCTGAAGAAATGTCTCTGCTTTCTGGTCAGTGACGCGATGTGGAAACGCGCGACCTTTACAGGTGCAGCCATGGCGAAGCGCTGCATGCTCCACAAATCCGGACTTTTACAGGTGGACAAAAGCTCACAGCGACCTCGCAGCTGAATTATGCTCAGTGTATAAAGTGCCTGTTTAATGCTTGTGCTGAAGTGCTGCAGAGAAAAACGTGCGGAATGTAAATCACTACAAAAGGAGAGAAACTTTGCTTTTATTTTCTTACTTCTCGTAATTGATGTTTGACAGCGCGTTGTTTCTTTTGTACGCAAAAAGTACGAAATAATATAGAGTATAGCAAATGTGCATTTCCTTTAAGCGTGTGCAACAGGCCTGCTCTGTTTTATTTAAGTGCTGCAGGATTGTAAAACTTTTTTTTTTCTATCCATTTAATTACATCATGGATCTGGTTATTGCAGAAAGACTAACCTTTCGTTTATTGCTTCATGACGTTAAACTTTGGTATAAAGTTTTAAATATTCATCCAGCTTCACAATCTCTCAAGGAGATAGAGATGACGAATAAAATAGGTTCAGTGCTGAAAATGTATAATTGTTTTTTTAAATTTGTATTGTTAAATTGCATTCCTATATTTTCTAGAACATTTTCGTATGAATTTGTGTGTGCGTGTGTGAGTGAAAACAATTTGTATACTTGTATACTTTAGTTTTTTTCTTAAGAGTCCCAGAACCTGATTGTCCAAACGCAATTCTTGTCAAATGTAAATCCAACCCAAGAATTGTGCCTGGACATCTGTTGCTGGAGATTCATTTACGTCTCGTTCTATCTAAAGGATTAAAAACTGCCTTTTCCACTTTTGCACCTTTTCTAAACGTTATTAAGGTAAGAATGGATATTAGCATATACAATGTATGTCACGTTGTCATATTGTTTACTGTTTCCTTTTAAATAACCATATTCCCAAGGTAATGCAAAATAAAATGTAAGCACTGTTTACAATATTTTGTTTCTTGTATTTACCCATCGTTTTTCCTCAGCGACACGTATATTCCCGTTAGCCTATATATAAACGTGCATACTGGGTACAGATATCCAGAATTGTGAATTAAATTGGGATTGGCATTCTTATTTTTTTGTAAACCTGTGTGTACATCGTAAGCGAATGATATTAACGTTTACAAGTGTGCTACTAAATGATTCTGTAATTTTCACACTTCTAGGTTTAGGCGAGCATCAGGCCTGCTGTGTGGAAAAGGCCAAACTGTCCTGCATGGCTATCAATGCTTTACACCGTGGAAGGATTTTCTTCTGTCTTTGTTCCTTTGCTCATTTGAATAAGACATTGTAGCTCTGTATCATGAGCCGAAAACATTTATTGTTTATACATTTTACGGCAAGAATCTAAAGACAAATTACGAATTACAAGATTAATTCTAAAGATAAACCATTTCACAGTGCTTAATGACTTTTTGACCACTCTGTTATCATTCATGTTTAAATGTTTATATTATTTTAATATCCAGATGACTGTTTGATCATTACGTGCAGGCTACAGTGCATAACTCAGAAACTGAACTGTTGCGAATACTGTGTTTCTGTGCAGAACAACACTTCGGTCTTTAGCAAAACTCAGCGTTACCTTTTCCTTCGAACACAACTACAGTAAAAGTGACTGATTTCACCGGGATTTCATATCACAGCTCTGCTGATTGTGGGATAACTTATCCGCGCCACTAGCGCCAAATCAATACACTGCTAATTACATTGCAAATGAGTTTTAGGTGAACAAGCGCTGAGTCGAGTTAGGAAAAACCGAGAGAGGGGGTGTAAGAGAGACAGAAAGACACAGAGAGAGAGAGAGAGAGAGAGAGAGAGAGAGAGAGAGAGAGAGAGAGAGAGAGAGAGAGAGAGAGAGACTGTACTGTAAGATGTCTATAAGACAATTTAACAAATTCTTACTTTAAGGAGAGCAAAGTCTAGAAACTTAATTCAGTCTTTGTAAGGAACAATGAACATTTATCTTCAATTAAAAAAAACAGCAAAAAACAAGACCACACTAAATATAGAGCACAACGTTCACACTATGTCCAAAATCACAGATGGTTCCAAAATTGCTGTGAGAGTCGTCAGAAAAGGATTAACTGCGAGTTTTCTCTTAAGCCCACTAGATCAGGAGGGATATAGGATACCAGGAATCAGCTATAAACTATGAACATTTGAAAGACACGCACATTATACAAATTAGGCAGTGTGATTACTGACCTGTTGTATCCCTGATGTGGCATATAGAGATAGGTAAATAATCAATGCAACAGTTTATAACAACTCTTCAAATGATCATTTGGAGACCATTTGCCTGTTTTTAGTCCTGCAGTAGGAAGCACTTTCCATGAAACAAAATCTAATACATTTCCAAATAAAAAATCATGTTTGCTGAACCCTAAAGTACTTTCATTCCTTTAAAAGTAAAAAAGGAACATTAACTTGTATCTGCCGGTCAGGCTGAAGGCATCGCTGAGACTTGAACATCGGTCGTCATGTTACTGGCCTCGTGTGACTGACATTCTGTTTTATTTTTAATCACGGGAGCTAACAAACCCCCATTCAGTATACAAATATTAAATAATCATAAAAAGTTATCCAAAGGAATAAGGTGAGAGATCAAGTGTTAACCTGTTCGAAATGTTTTTATTGTAGTATAACTGTGTTTTTTCTTGCCACACTTTTAATTTGCATTTCACATGGATTTAAACACATATGAAGTGACAACATTGTCCTTGAAGTAGGCACAAATAATTAGCAGCATCTCTGATTTAATTAGTACACACCAGAGTTAATTAAGGGCTTCAAACAGGATCCTTAAAAGAGCCTTTTTGTATATTCACTCAAACCCGTTCCATACTGTCAAGTTCAACTCTCAGTCTCCACAACAAACTATGCACACATGTGGAAGCATTTTTACAGTATGATTTTGCTTTTATATTCCTTAATAAAGGCAGAGTTGTCTAAATAAAGAACAGATTTCACCTTCGTTCCCAAATTTGGATGTCTTTGATGAGTGGTACCAAATCTAGTTACTAGCTTGGTATTACATTGCCTAAGTTTATTTTCTGTATTTACGTTTACGTTTGCTTGTTTTCATTTAAATTAAAGGCAAACATATTTATAAAAAAATAGAAATTATTACACGAATAAGCAGCCGTACTGACTGGTCCTTGATAAAATCTAAGATCATAGTACCTTATATGGAAGGACACAAGATGCTTTAATTATGTATATAATCACTGTAATACGTTTGTTAAGAAATTGGTCTTTCTGGTTGCAATCCAGATTAGATCTGGGGGTTTTCTGCGCTTCCTCTCCAAATCTAGACCAATCTGTGTTATTATTGTTACAGTCTCCCTGTCATACTCATAGATTGGCAGCGTCTGCAGACCCACCCAGCGCCTCGGCGTCGACAGAACAAGGGAACCTCAGTAACATGGAGCCTAACATTAATCTGGAGACAAGAAAACTGGAACAACACACAGCTGCTGGCCAGCCTTGGGAGAAACACATCCAATCGGCCCACACCAGGTGGTCTTAAAGACCCCACCCTCCCATTACAGACGCAGAACCACATTCACAAAGCGTCTATCCAAATCCAGTTCCTTCACAACATTTACAAGACATACGTTTCTTCTCTGCTTTTCTTATTAAAACTGTGGTCCCGGAAACATTTAGATGTGACAAATTAGCTTGTGGAAATTCACATAGTCATTTCTGTTTAACGTGCCTTCAACCACTCTGTTCCCTGTTTTTTTAACATAATTATGTAAGCACACATACATGACGTGGGTCTGCTTAGTACCCAGCAAAATAGGTTTAAACATGCCAGAATGCAGTACAGCTTTCAGGCCTGCAGATTCACTGTACCCTTTACATACTGTTGAAATGTTATGAGCAAGAGTGGTTAATTAGTTTTAAACAACTCAAGAAGGTGTAAATAGTGCATGGTAAACCATAGTGAAAGCTTGTCTTGTGTGCCACATGTTGGCAGCCAAACAAACTGCCTGTCGCACATATTTCCTGGAAGTGTGTGATTAATAGAAATGAGTGCAGAGTGTCCAGCATTTCTGTTGGACAGCCGAGACAAGGAACACATGGGGCCAAGCAGAGGGCTGACCTCATGCCACCAGTCTTCTTTTTTGGGGCCTTTCAAAGAGATGCAAAATGTTTGATGTAGAACAACTGGTACGTATAGAAAAATAGCTGGGAACTAGGAAACCACAGTGACAATCACTGTAAGAAACAGGACTGACTACATCCAAACAAAATCACTCACAGGTCTTCATCTGCAAAGCAAACATGTGACATTTGAGAACAATAGCTATTTACTCCTTGCAAAACCTGTGCATAGCTGCCAAGCCCAATTAAGCTCAGGATAGAAAAATTAAGTTGAAGAATATGAAAGGGGTTTCAAGAAGCAAACATAGTTGTCAACATTTCACATCAAAGCAAGAATTTGAGAGATGGGTAACACAGACATAAGAGCTGTTGGGATAGCAGAGGCAGAGAATGGTTGGCAATAAACAAAGACCACACAGCGCTGGGCCCTTGGAGCTCTGAGCTCACGCCGGGAAAGGCGTTGGCTCATGGGCACCAGAGACAAACATGACTTTAACTGCTCTCTCTCTCTCTCTCTCTCATACCAGTTCTCTCAGTGCAGAAGGACTTCATTAACTTTCAACCTTATAGGTTGAAACTTTATATAAAGTAGTACAGAGGTATTAACCATACTAATAATTTGACAAGCATATCCAAAAGCAATTTACATCTACCAATACCAGCAGTAATAGTCATTTAAAATAAACTAAATATATAAAGGAGGCAAGGCCCTTAATCTGTTGACTTAACAATATAAGTGAGTACACCGTGTGTAAACTTTGTTCATCAAACATCCCAGAAAAGAATTACTGGCTTAATAATAGAATTATATATCCCCTGTTTCACCTTCCACCCCTTTTTCACTTACTATTCTGATAAAAGCAGGCAAAAAAAATCATAATGACATGTAATTTTGTGTGTAATGTTAATTTTGTCTTTTGTCATTACTCCCAGACTCCATATCCCAGCATGCTTAACTATTGCTACATCATTTACTCCCTCATTTCAGTTTGCCCTGATAACACACACAGTTTCCCTATCTGATTGAATTTGTGTTGTGAACTGCACTGCACCATGATTCTGAACAGTTTATTCATAAACCCCTCTATGTTTCTTGACTTGTATTTTGCCTATCCTGTCTGTACATATTATTGTTCTGGTTTTGACTTAGGACTGGTTTTCTACTCCATTTTGCTTAGCCCTTTTGTAACTCTGCCTTGGTTTATTGAATAAACATCACTGCATTGGCTCTCTGTAGTAACCTCTTATTTCCAATAGTTATGACACTTTTCACTTACTTACTATTTTATTGACTTTTATTAATGCATTAATTCATTTTCACTGTGTTTCATATATGATAAATTATAAATATTATAAATGTAACCAAATGATTGTAATACAAGTAGTAAACATTAACTACTATAAGTAGAGTTGCACTTCATTTATCTAAACCAGTGTTGATTCAAATATTCATCTCTATTTGAAACCATTAATGACAGATAAATGTATCAGGACAGAGGTCGAATAAATGCAGTACAATGGATTTTGTTAAATACATTACAGTATTCCACATTTGATTTGATCCACTGTTATAGAGCTATAAAATGTCTAATAGTACAAAAATACCCGTTTTAATTAATGATACAGTGCCTACAGAAAATATTCATACCCCTTTGAAAAACTCAATTAACAGGGTTAAAATAGGCATCACCCCTTTTATTTACTACTTTGTAGAACCACTTTTTGTGTTAAATCTGGAAATAGTTACCCATTCTTCTTTGCAAAATTGTGTAAGTGCCATTTTCCTGGTGCATCAGCAATGCACTGCTATCTTCAAGTCCACATACAGATTTTGTTTGGTGCTTCAGGTTAGCAGTTTAGATTTGGAAGTAAGTACATAATAAATTGCACATATTTAAGTTCTAAAAAATTATTGCCTTCTTATTCATTCATATAAGAATGTTATTGCACAGAAAGAAAAAAAACTATTATACTCTCAATTGTGGCAAATCGCAAAGTATATTATAAATAAGTACACTCAGAAACAAAAAATAACTCACTAAGAAGGAATGTGAGTGTCAATGGGTGTATATTGTAACTTTTCCTTCAATCCTGAGCAATGCTGCTTGCTCCTTGTAGGTATGGTGTACTGTTATATGTTCATTGCTATGTTTAACATACATAACATACATTAAACATACCGCTTTTTTACAATATTGGTTGCATCTAACCGTAAAACCTTTTATTACAGGGTATTAGATTCTTCCAATTGATATTTGGCAAAGTACAATGGTACAAAAATACAAACAGAACTTGGCAGGGTATTGGGGTGCCACACACTTTCCACTTCTTGATAATGCTCTGAAAATGTACTCAAAGTGATATTTAAAGTCAGAGAAATCTTGTTGAATCCTTCTTGTGCCTCTCCACAACTTCTGTCATGTAACCCTTTTAAAAGCACCTTTCCACCTATAGTACATATTTTGGATTATCATTTACAGTGGGTACGGAAAGTATTCAGTATACCCTTTAAATTTTTCACTCTTTGTTTTACTGCAGCCATTTGCTAAGATCAAAAAACTTCATTTTATTTCTCATGAATGTACACTCAGCATCCCATCTTGACAGAAATAAACAGAAATGTAGATTTTTTTTTAAATATTTATTCAAAAAGAAAAACTAAAATATCACATGGTCATAAGTATTCAGACCCTTTGCTGTGACTCTCATATTTAACTCACAAGCTGTCCATTTCTTCT